>CM053034.1:195569505-195606360 GCA_028564925.1 Lithobates sylvaticus
GATCCTCATGTAAGAGGGGGACACTTCTCTACTGACCACCAAAATGATGGAGTACTATAGTATTTTTTTTTCTGGCCATTATTTTTATTATGTATCATGAATTGTAGATAGAACAATTATTCACTGGGGTTCCCTCAGAGCTGAACATTTTTTAGGGGTTCCTCCATGTTAAACAGATTGAGAGAGGCTGGTCCAGATTCTCCCAAAACGCCATTCCAGTCTGAATAATGTACTTCCCCAATGTCTATCAATGACAGGTACCCTTTAATCTCTGACACTAACCAATGACGACGGCGCTGCACTCCATAGCAATGTTGCCCAGTGTGACCGGCATGTGGTCTATCTGTCCGAGGATCTTCATGTTATGTGGCAGATTGATGCTTTCCTCTTCATTCTTGTAGAACCTGAAATGTTCCTTCAGTCTACAGAAACAGGAAGAAGAAGATTGTATAACACTGCAGAGAAAGCTATCAATCCCATAATTCCTGCACCACCCTTTCAGTTCTTGGCTGTGTTCACAAATGTCTGACGCACATCAGCCCTTGCGGCAGCCTTTTCATCCTGTGACATGATTTTCTACAAAGTTCAACATTGACATCTGATCACTGGGAGAGGGGGGACTGAGGAAATGCTTTCTCATGCCTGCAGCAGACTGATTACATCATCTCAGTCTTAGCAAAGTCACTGACTGGAGCTGAAGAAAGTTTTTTTAGTACTACTTTTCTGAAACATTATACTTTTTCTATATACTGTGAAACCTCTCTATCTCCTGTGTGAACAATGTTTATAAACAATGTTACTTCGTATCTCTCTATCTTCTGTCTGATCAATGTTTATAAACAATGTTAGTTTGTATCTCTCTATCTGCTGTCTGATCAATGTTTATAAACATTGTTACTTTGTATCTCTCTATCTCCTGTCTGATCAATGTTTATAAACAATGTTACTTTGTATCTCTCTAACGCCTGTCTGAAAAATGTTTATGCCCTGTACAAACGGTCGGATATTCCGATGGAAAAAGTCCGATCAGATTATGTTGTCGGAAAATCCGATCGTATGTGGGCTCTAGTGGACTTTTTCCGTCGGAATTTCCGAGGGGAAATTTTTCCGACAACAAAATCTGATCTGACTTTTTCTGATCGTGTGTAGAGAATTCCGACGGACAAAGTGCCACGCATGCTCAGATCACATTACAAGACCAAAGCTATTGGCTACTAGCCTCTACGTACTTCCGTCGTACGCAATGAACGTCAGAACGTTTGGAACGATCGGATTTTCCGACAACTTTGTCCGACCCGTGTGTATGCGACACCAGTTTTGGACAAAATCCGTCGGGAAAAACGGATGGATTTTGTGGTCGGAATTTCCGACCGTGTGTACGGAGGCTTATAAACAATGTTACTTTGTATCTCTCCATCTCCTGTCTGATCAATGTTTATAAAACAATGTTACTTTGTATCTCTCTATTTCCTGTCTGATCAATGTTTATAAACAATGTTACTTTGTATCTCTCTATTTCCTGTCTGATCAATGTTTATAAACAATGTTACTTTGTATCTCTCTATTTCCTGTCTGATCAATGTTTATAAACAATGTTACTTTGTATCTCTCTATCTCCTGTCTGATCAATGTTTATAAACAATGGTAAGGGGTTGTAAAGCCAGAAGGTTTTTTATCTTAATGAATTCTATGCATTAAGATAAAAAGCCTTCTGTGTGCAGCAGCCCCCCCCCCCCCCCACTAATACTTACCTGAGGTCCCTCTCTGTCCAGCAGTGTCCATGAGTGTCTCAGCCATCCGAGATTCTCCCTCCTGATTGGCCTCGACACTGCAGTGGCACCATTGGCTGCCGTTGCTGTCAATCAGAGTTAGCTAGCCAATCAAAAAGAGAGAGGGGGCGAGTCTTGGTCGGGGTTCTGTGTCTGAATGGACTCAGCTCCATAGCAAGCTGCTTCTGGAAGAGGTTTTCAATTGACACTTGCGCGGTCATGCAACAATGTATCCAACATTTTTTTTTATTTTTCTCCCACAAATCAAGTTTGTTTTTGGTGGTATTTGATCACCACTGCGTTTTTTTTTTTTTTTTTTTTGCACTATAAACAATTTAAACAAAAAAAAAAAGCTATATTTTTTACTTTCTGTTATGAAACATCCAATAGAAAAACATAAAGAAATCAAATTTCTCCATAAATTTAGGCCAATGTGTATTCTGCTATATATCTATGGGGTATACAGTATCTCACAAAAGTAAGTACACCCCTCCCTCAGTGACATTTTTGTAAATCTTTCCTTCTATCTTTTCATGTGACAACACTGAAGAAATGACACTTGTCTACAATGTAAAGTAGTGAGTGTACAGCTTGTATAACAGTGTAAATTTGCCGTCCCCTCAAAATAACTCAACACACAGCCATTAATGTCTAAACCGCTGGCCACAAAAGTCAGTACACCCCTAAGTGAAAATGTCCAAAATGTCCAAATCAGTGTTGTCACATGAAAAGATTTCCAAAAATGTGAGGGGTGTACTCACTTTTTGTGAGATACTGTATAGTTAATTTTTTTTTTCATACTAGTAATGGTGGTGATCAGTGACTTATAGCGGGATTGCGATATTGCTGGCGGACAATCGGACACTAACTGACACTTTGTGGGAACCAGTGACACTAATGCCACGTACACACGGTCAGATTTTCCGATGGAAACAGTCCGATGGGAGCTTTTCATTGGATTTTCCAACCCTGTGTACGCCCATCGGTCTTTTTCTATCGACATTTCTGACGGACTTTGGATTGAGAACCTGTTCTTAATTTTTTCCAACAGAAAACCTTTCTATCGGATTTTCCGATCGTGTGTATGCAATTCCGACACGCAAAATTCCGACGGATGCTCGGAAACAATTCGACGCATGCTCAGAAGCATTAAACTTCCCTTTTATAGTGCCGTCGAACGTGTTGTATGTCGCAGTGTTATTGACCGTCGGAATTTGGTGTGACCGTGTGTAGGCAAGACAGTTTGAGCGAAATTCCGTCGGAATTCCGATGGGAAAAACCATCAGAGCTTTTTCCGACGAGAATTCCGATCGTGTGTACGCGGCATTATACAGTGATCAGTGCTAACAATATGCACTGTCACTGTACTAATGGCACTGGCTGTGGAGGGTTTAAACAATTAGGGCAATCGAAGAGTTAAATGTGTGCCTAGCCAGTGTTTTTGTGTACACAGTGTGGTGCTTTTACTGAGGAATTTCATTCCCTGCTTTGCAGGGAAAGAAAATCCATGACATCCCCGCCATCAGGACGGAGCTCTTCCTTGTTTACATAGACAGAGCTCCATCCAGTCTCTCTTCCCGACGATCGGCGGGTGCCGGCGGACATCCATGCGCCGGCACCCGCTGATCGGCTTCCGCTGTCACTAATCAAACTAATGAAGTTGCCACATCTAATGATTGGTAAGCTCTAATTTATCACATTTTGGGTTTAATAATTACGTTCAATCAGTCTGCTCAGACTGGGGAAAAGCAACACATTCTCCTATCTGGTAATCTCTATTCTCAGCAATTATTTTAAAAAAGGATGTAGTTTGCGGTGGCTGATATACAGATAGTTGCTAGTTATACAATCTGTAGATCAAATGTTGCTACCAAAATATGGAACAGCAAACAAATCAGGAAAAATGACTTTAAGGTTCAACTTCACAATAAAAATTTAAGAAATGAGCCCTGAAATGAATGCCCGCTGTAGTCCCTCTTTAAGCCGATGCCAGTGTGCCTGCGACACTGAGGGACGGGCACAATAATCTGGGCGGAAAGATTAAAAAAAAAGACACAGATATAATCGTCATGTCACCAGCCGCCGCTGAGCCGCTGTAATCTGGATTCTTTGTATTGTTGGGTAAAAACGTTCTGCCCCGGCATATTAATGAGTCTGCCAATTGCGCGATGACCTCATTCTGCCAGGCGCGCGGCGCGGCTCAGCATAATTACCGAATCGCTGCGCGCGGCAGATATTCTGGTGAATCCGGCTGCCCGCCCGACCCGTCATGATAACATCTGTGGGCATCCTTCCCGCCGATTTGGAACTTTCAGGAAAACAATGACGTGGCCACAGTGTAGCTGGTGTGGCTGTTGCATTCACTGCCATCTGCCTGGTATCAATTTTTTTGTAACCTTCTGCCATAATGTAACATCTCGAAAATAAAATATTATAAGAGAAGAGGCTGCTATCAAATTTAGTTGCCAGGCGATAGTTGCCATGGCCAATTGTTAGGAGGTCAATTGATTTTGCCCTAATTCTGGAATTGCTGCACTTCTCTCTTCTGTCACTAGGTGGCCGGGTATCTGGTTACATTAGATAAGACAAGGGCATTGCAAGGAGGTCAGCTGATTTTGCCCTAATTCTGGAATTGCTTCACTTCTCTCTTCTGTCACTAGGTGGCCGGGTATCTGGTGACATTAGATAAGACAAGGGCATTGCAAGGAGGTCAGTTGATTTTGCCCTAATTCTGGAATTGCTGCACTTCTCTCTTCTGTCACTAGGTGGCCGGGTATCTGGTGACATTAGATAAGACAAGGACATTGCAAGGACAGATTAGGAATGAATGGGGTGTCTCAGCCAATGGGCAAGGATATTCTTGGGTCCCTTGGCCTGCTGGGAGAACCTATTTATTTGGGTGGAGCCAGGTGATCGGGGGTTCTGTGCCACCTGGACGGCTGTCTGGGTGGACGTGTGTTGTGCTGCCCTGGGCTGCTAGGCCAGGAACCTAAGGCCTATCCTGGGGACATCTGGCTGCTAGGCTTCTCTGAGGGCCTATCCAGCAGCAGGAAATTAGCGCAGGGTTGGGACTGCGGGCTTGTAGTCCAACCAGAAGTAACGGTTCCGCCGGCCGGGGGGAACCACTTGTGTTTGGAGGTAGAAGGGAAGCTCTCGCCACTAAGGGACCATCCGTCTTGCTAACAGACACCACTGTGAGTAGAATGAGGCCAGTACCAGAGCAGACTTCTCGCCAGCCGGGGACGGTGAAGAAGTGGGAAAACTTCAGCAAGTGCCAAGTCAGGGACCCAGCGGAACAACAGAGGTGATGCCTGTGGAACATCAGTGAGTGCCAAGCCAGGGACCTAACGTGTCAGCGGGGGGGACACTTGAAGATTATCTGGAGTGCCAAGCCAGGGACCCTGCAGGGAAGCGGGGGTGAAGCTTGAAGAGTAACTGGAGTGCCAAGCCAGGGACCCAGCAGGGAAGCGGGGGTGAAGCTTGAAGAGTAATTGGAGTGCCAAACCAGGGACCCAGCAGGGAAGCGGGGGTGAAGCTTGAAGATTATCTGGAGTGCCAAGCCAGGGACCAGCAGGGAAGCGGGGGTGAAGCTTGAAGAGTAACTGGAGTGCCAAGCCAGGGACCCAGCAGGGAAGCAGGGGTGAAGCTTGAAGAGTAACTGGAGTGCCAAGCCAAGGACCCTGCAGGGAAGCGGGGCTGAAGCTTGAAGATTATCTGGAGTGCCAAGCCAGGGACCCTGCAGGGAAGCTAGGGTGAAGCTTGAATATTATCTGGAGTGCCAAGCCAGGGACCCTGCATGGAAGCGGGTGTGAAGCTTGAAGAGTAACCGGAGTGCCAAGCCAGGGACCCAGCAGGGAAATGTTGGTGACGCTTGAGGAAGATACTGAGTGCTAAAGTGGAGGAGCTCAGGGGACCCAGTGGGACAGCAGAGGTGAAGCTTGAAGATTATCTGTGAGAGCCAAGCCAGGGAACCAGCAGGGAAGCGGCGACTTGCTAAAGTGGAGGAGCTCAGGGGACCCAGTGGGACAGCAGAGGTGAAGCTTGAAGATTATCTGTGAGAGCCAAGCCAGGGAACCAGCAGGGAAGCGGCGACTTGCTAAAGTGGAGGAGCTCAGGGGACCCAGTGGCTAGTGGATCTGAAGTCTAGTGAGAGAGACTGGGAGCTCATTGAATGAAGAGCCACAGTGAGTGAGTGAGGGGTAAAGAGAACTGTTCGTGTTGCAAATACTTGAATACAATTGCCGTTAGTAACAGCTACAAGATTGTTGCCATAGGAGAGAGCGGTCCTACCTATACAGAAGTGGTGTCTGGCTGGAGGCCTTCGCCTGTATAGCTGTCTACCTATAGAAGTCTCGGAGTCTGCCAATTAACATTGCATCTACCTAAGGGTGTCCTGGCCCTAACCCTCTCCCCCCCAGTTCCGTTTAAGACACAATAAATTTCTTTGCATTCAAAAAGTGTCCGGCCGCTTACCTGTTCATCTTGCATTACACCCACCATGCCTTGTAACCCCCTCTACAAAGAAGGATGTCAGCTCTCCCTAAATCTGGAGGTCACCATTAGGCCCGGAGAGGCCCCGGGGACTTTGCAACTAGCCCTTTCCCTCCACAGACTAACCATCATTGGCCCCGCCCCTTTAATTCCTTGGCAATCAGTTCTTGCAATCGTGGAGGCTCATGTGGGCATTACCTATGCAGGGCCACTGATAAGGCAGTACAACTGCCCCTGTTGTACCGGGCCCAGGCCTCATCAGCTAAATGGGGGGGGGGGGGGGGAGTCCTGTTTAGCTGATGAGGCCTGGGCCCAGTACAACAGGGGCATCTTTATTGTTCATTTCTGCCTAAATTAATAAATTAATTTTACTAGACCACACCCCCTCTCCTCCTTGCTTACCAGGGCTTAAATTACTTTTCCCCCCGACCATTACTTCTGGTTGGACTACAAGCCCGCAGTCCCAACCCTGCACTGATTTCCTGCTGCTGGATAGGCCCTCAGAGAAGCCTAGCAGCCAGATGTCCCCAGGATAGGCCTTAGGTTCCTGGCCTAGCAGCCCGGGGCAGCACAACACACGTCCACCCAGACAGCCGTCCAGGTGGCACAGAACCCCCGATCACCTGGCTCCACCCAAATAAATAGGTTCTCCCAGCAGGCCAAGGGACCCAAGAATATCCTTGCCCATTGGCTGAGACACCCCACTCATTCCTAATCTGTCCTTGAAATGCCCTCGTCTTATCTAATGTCACCAGATACCCGGCCACCTAGTGACAGAAGAGAGAAGTGCAGCAATTAAAGTAAAAAAAAAGTTGGGGGGTGTAGGCGGGGTTGGGTGGGGCCCCGTCAGGAATGCTATACGGGGCCCCCGTGATTTCTAACAGCAGCCCTGTACCTAAGCAAACGCAGCCTACTTAGGAACACCCACTCCTCAAGACCGATCTCCGGCCATCAAGGCATTTTGATATTTGTACAATCCCTCCCACTTCTTGCATCAGGACGAAAGGCTCTTAAGAAGAGTACTGAAGCCGGGGGGGGGGGGGGGGCTGGGATGTTTTCAGGAAGCCATGTACAGCCTAGACATGTGCAATTCGTTTCGTTTTTTTTCGTTTGTTC
The DNA here is from genome assembly GCA_028564925.1 of Lithobates sylvaticus. NCBI lineage: Eukaryota > Metazoa > Chordata > Amphibia > Anura > Ranidae > Lithobates > Lithobates sylvaticus. The sequence continues at coordinate 195,576,882 of CM053034.1, forward strand.
GTTTTCGTACGAATGAACGAATCATTCGAATCGTACGAATCCGAATAACGAATCGTAACGAATCGTTCGAATCGAACGAATCCGAAAAACAACGAAAATCCGAAAAAAACAAATTAGAAACAACGAATGTACTAATGAAGAAAATCCGAAAAACGAAAACGAACGAAAAAATTCGTACATTCGTAACTTTTTTTTTTGTTGAATTGGTAATTTTCCGTGTCCCTTACAATGGTGCTGCTAACGTGCTTCGAATGGATTGAACAAAAAATTCGTACATTCGTAACTTTTTTTTTTCGATTCGTAACTTTTTTTTTTCGATTCGTAACTTTTTTTTTTTTTTTCGATTCGTAATTTTCCGTGTCTCTATTGAACCAAAAAATTGTACATTCGTAACTTTTTTTTCGATTCGTAACTTTTTTTTTTCGATTCGTAACTTTTTTTTCAATTCGTAACTTTTTTTTTTGATTTGTAAAAAAAAGTTACGAATCATTATGAATCCGAACAACGACGACTTAGGAATGTACGAATCGTTACGAATCGACGGAAACGAAAAAAACTAAACGAAAAAAAACGATTTTTTTCGGAAACGAAAAAAACGAAACAAAAATAAACGAATTTTTTTGTTCGTAACTTTATTTTTTTTTTTTTTTTTTTTTTTCGATTTGTAAAAAAAAAGTTACGAATGTACGAATTTTTTGGTTCAATAGAGATTGAACCAAAAAATTCGTACATTCGTAATTTTTTTTTTTCGATTCGTAACTTTTTTTTTTTCGATTCGTAACTTTTTTTTCAATTCGTAACTTTTTTTTTTTTTTTTTTCGATTTGTAATTTTCCGTGTTTCTATTGAACCAAAAAATTCGTAACTTTTTTTTCGATTCGTAACTTTTTTTTTTTTCGATTCGTAACTTTTTTTTCAATTCGTAACTTTTTTTTTTTTTTTTTCGATTTGTAATTTTCCGTGTCTCTATTGAACCAAAAAAATTTGTAACTTTTATTCGATTCGTAACTTTTTTTTCAATTCGTAACTTTTTTTTTTTCGATTTGTAATTTTCCGTGTCTCTATTGAACAAAAAAATTCGTACATTCGTAACTTTTTTTCGATTCGTAACTTTTTTTTTTCGATTCGTAACTTTTTTTTTCGATTCGTAAATTATTAAAATGTAATAATAGCATACACATTACATCAAATTATGAATTATGCTCCGATTACGAATCTACGAATGTTACGAATGTACGAATAAATACGAATGCGTCCGAAAATTAAACTAACGAAAAAACGAATCAACGAAAAAAAATAACTCTTACGAATGTACGAATCGTTACGAATCCGAACACCGACGACTTACGAATATACGAATCGTTACGAATCCGAACAACGACGACTTAGGAATGTACGAGTCGTTACGAATCGACGGAAACGAAAAAAACGATTTGTAACTTTTTTTTTTCGATTCGTAACTTTTTTTTCAATTCGTAACTTTTTTTTCAATTCGTAACTTTTTTTTTTTTTTTTTTTCGATTTGTAAAAAAAAGTTACAAATGTACGAATTTTTTGGTTCAATAGAGATTGAACCAAAAAATTCGTACATTCAAAACTTTTTTTTCAATTCCTAACTTTTTTATTTTTTTTTTCGATTTGTAATTTTCCGTGTCTCTATTGAACCAAAAAAATTCGTAACTTTTTTTCGATTCGTAACTTTTTTTTTTTCGATTCGTAACTTTTCTTTCAATTCGTAACTTTTTTTTTTTTTTCGATGTGTAATTTTCCGTGTCTCTATTGAACAAAAAAAATTCGTACATTCGTAACTTTTTTTTTTTCGATTCGTAACTTTTTTTTTCGATTCGTAAATTATTAAAATGTAATAATGGCATACACATTACATCAAATTATGAATTATGCTCCGATTACGAATCTACGAATGTTACGAATGTACGAATAAATACGAATGCGTCCGAAAATTAAACTAACGAAAAAAACGAATCAACGAAAAAAATAACTCTTACGAATGTACGAATCGTTACGAATCCGAACACCGACGACTTACGAATATACGAATCGTTACGAATCCGAACAACGACGACTTAGGAATGTACGAGTCGTTACGAATCGACGGAAACGAAAAAAACGATTTGTAACTTTTTTTTTTCGATTCGTAACTTTTTTTTCAATTCGTAATTTTTTTTCAATTCGTAACTTTTTTTTTTTTTTTTTTCGATTTGTAAAAAAAAGTTACAAATGTACGAATTTTTTGGTTCAATAGAGATTGAACCAAAAAATTCGTACATTCAAAACTTTTTTTTCAATTCCTAACTTTTTTTTTTTATTTTTTTTCGATTTGTAATTTTCCGTGTCTCTATTGAACCAAAAAAATTCGTAACTTTTTTTCGATTCGTAACTTTTTTTTTTCGATTCGTAACTTTTCTTTCAATTCGTAACTTTTTTTTTTTTTTTTTCGATGTGTAATTTTCCGTGTCTCTATTGAACAAAAAAATTCGTACATTCGTAACTTTTTTTTTTTCGATTCGTAACTTTTTTTTTCGATTCGTAAATTATTAAAATGTAATAATGGCATACACATTACATCAAATTATGAATTATGCTCCGATTACGAATCTACGAATGTTACGAATGTTACGAATGTACGAATAAATACGAATGCGTCCGAAAATTAAACTAACGAAAAAACGAATCAACGAAAAAATAACTCTTATGAATGTACGAACCGTTACGAATACGAACGCCGACGACTTACGAATGTACGAATCGTTACGAATCGGAACACCGACGACTTACGAATGTACGAATCGTTACGAATCCGAACAACGACGACTTAGGAATGTACGAATCATTACGAATCCGAACAACGATGACTTACGAATGTACGAATCGTTACGAATACGAACACCGACGACTTACGAATGTACGAATCGTTACGAATACGAACACCGACGACTTACGAATGTACGAATCGTTACGAATACGAACACCAACGACTTACGAATGTACGAATCGTTACGAATACGAACACAGACGACTTACGAATGTACGAATCGTTACGAATACGAACACCAACGACTTACGAATGTACGAATCGTTACGAATACGAACACAGACGACTTAGGAATGTACGAATCGTTACGAATCGACGGAAACGAAAAAAACGAAACGAAAAAAAAAACGATTTTTTTTCGGAAACGAAAAAAACGAAACGAAAATAAACAAATTTTTTTGTTGTGCACATGTCTAGTACAGCCCCCTGATGGCCCCTCCCACCAGCCAAGATCTGCCTTAAGAAATAATCCAGGACGGCTGCACTTCCTGAAAATCCTTTTATTGAAGCTTCGCATGACAAGTGGTTGGCAGATGGAGCAGGGGACAAAGAAGTAGACGCACTTCTTGCAAATTTTAGCACTTAGTCATTACCAAGATCTGCCTGCATTGCATAGATCCAGAGATCAGTGATGACACCACTGGGCATAAAATAAGGTATATAATAACATAAGAAATATTAAAAAAATAATAAAAAACATCGTTGTCTACGAGGCCAGGATTGGCCGCACTCACCCCAATCTGTCCAGACAGACGGAGGAAATGACGCTGTGCTGACAAGAGGTGTCAATCTTGACTTTGATCTCCTTCCCTTCGCACTGCGAGATACAAATGACAACGATGAAGCTGAGGCATTACATCTAATTATGTGTTTTCTTATTTTCATCCATTTATAAATGTAAAACACCCCCCCCCCCTCCGCCTCCCCCAATAATTACCCCCCCCCCCCGTCTCCCCACGCCTCTGCTGCACTGACATTACACATGCTCTATGCCACCTCCTGCTGTATATGTTGCAAGAGCCATACCTGACCCCAGACATAGAGGGCGTCGTCCTCCTCGCTCCTCCGGGGCGTGGCTCCCTTCCCATGGCTCTGTTTGTTGCTCGGAGCTGAGTGGTCACTTTTTGGTGTCCACGCCGTTCGGCTGCTCCTCAGCTTTGATACGTTGCTGTCCAGCAGTCGTCGTTGAAGGATGCTGTGCGGTTGCTAAAAGCAAAAAAAAAAAAAAAGGCGAGAAGAAACATTTTAATTGGGTTTCAGGAAGGACAAATATTCTGCCGTTCTTTTTTCTCATATGTTCCGTTTCCTGTCACATTATGTCAAAAGTTTTTAAAAATTTCCATCGCTGCTCCTCCAGAGAAGCTGCTGCAACATTCATTGAGTGCAAATGGGGCAAAACCTCTCTGTTCCCTTTCTATTTCCTCTACAGGTCGAATATTATTCTTCATAAAAATGGAGTAGTCAAGGGAAATACCGCGTTATGGGCAGTAGATGGTGCTGAGGATCATAGGAAATAAGTATGATCCTTATCTCCATCTAGTGGCCATAATGTGGTATTTTCCTGAACCACTCTATTTTTTATGAATGAACCACATTCAACCTGTAGATGTACCTGGTCAATAAACCAGAGGCTCTGGATGGACAGTTGGATAAATGGCTTTATATTTAGGATGTATCCGGTCTATAAACCAGAGGCTCTGGATGGACAGTTGGATAAATGATTTTATATTTAGGATGTATCCAGTCTATAAAGCAGAGGCTCTGGATGGACAGTTGGATAAATGGCTCTATATTTAGGATGTATCTGGTCTATAAACCAGAGGCTCTGGATGGACAGTTGGATAAATGGTTCTATATTTAGGATGTATCCGGTCTATAAACCAGAGGCTCTGGATGGACAGTTGGATAAATGGCTCTATATTTAGGATGTATCCGGTCTATAAACCAGAGGCTCTGGATGGACAGTTGGATAAATGGCTCTATATTTAGGATGTATCCGGTCTATAAACCAGAGGCTCTGGATGGACAGTTGGATAAATGGCTCTATATTTAGGATGTATCCCGTCTATAAACCAGAGGCTCTGGATGGACAGTTGGATAAAGGGTTCTATATTTAGGATATATCTGGTCTATAAACCAGAGGCTCTGGATGGACAGTTGGATAAATGGCTCTATATTTAGGATGTATCCGGTCTATAAACCAGAGGCTCTGGATGGACAGTTGGATAAATGGTTCTATATTTAGGATGTATCCGGTCTATAAACCAGAGGCTCTGGATGGACAGTTGGATAAATGGCTCTATATTTAGGATGTATCCCGTCTATAAACCAGAGGCTCTGGATGGACAGTTGGATAAATGGTTCTATATTTAGGATGTATCCGGTCTATAAACCAGAGGCTCTGGATGGACAGTTGGATAAATGGCTCTATATTTAGGATGTACCTGGTCTATAAACCAGAGGCTCTGGATGGACAGTTGGATAAATGACTCTATATTTAGGATGTATCCGGTCAATAAACCAGAGGCTCTGGATGGACAGTTAGATAAATGGTTCTATATTTAGGATGTATCCGGTCTATAAACCAGAGGCTCTGGATGGACAGTTGGATAAATGGCTCTATATTTAGGATGTATCCGGTCTATAAAGCAGAGTTTTATATTTACGTTGGATGTATCTGATCAATCTAAGAAGTAACAATGTATCAGTGAAGATCTTTCCGGTTGATTATTTTGGGATCTCCGTTCTCTTGGTAGAAGGTCTTTAGAACACGCGGCGGACGCTCGCCCCCCTCCCCCACCTCCATGTCATTTGATGTAGATATGAAGGAAAGGCGCTGAAGGTAATTACCAGAAACATTTGCGGCGTTGGCGACCCGCGTTTGCGTTTGCAGCTCGCAGATTACAGCGAGGAGTTTTCTTTTTTCTTTGGAGATCTGCCAGTTTGAATCAGCAGTTCCCATCCCCCGAGAGGGATGACAGATTTCACATCGAAGCATGAAAGTGACTTTATGACTGTGAGGGTGTCATATCTGATTAACCTGCAGAACGGTGCGAGGACTTCTGCAAACGCCCACCGCCATCGGTGGAAATATTCCTGGAATAACCGGCCTCATTTATATAAACCGATTTAAAAAAAATAGAATATGTAAAACGATGAACTTCATTTATTTGCTCCATTGTCTGTTAAATTATAAATCCCGCATTTTGGATCGTCTCCAGAACAGGAAGTGAGAGGAAATCTTCCAATGGGGACACCGAGTTCTGGTGACAACGAGGGATTCCCTCACTTTGGAAGGATTTCCTCTCACTTCCTGTTTTGGCTATGGGGGCAGGAAGTGAAGGGAAATCTTCCAATGGGGACACCGAGTTCTGGTGACAACGAGGGATTCCCTCACTTTGGAAGGATTTCCTCTCACTTCCTGTTTTGGCTATGGGGGCAGGAAGTGAGGGGAAATCTTCCAAATGGAAAACACATCGAAGGGAAGTGACACGCCCCTTTTAAAACAGCACACAGGAACAGAGCTGAAGGCTGTCAATCACAGGCTGTGTGCTGGAGATCCCTCCCCTGTCACCTTTTATCTCTTGGTGTCAGGAAAAATTGTCAGAAGTGATTCATGCTGATAGTAGAGGAACAAAGCAGCAGACAGAAATTACACTTAGTGCTCTGGAGTGAGACAAGTACACACTATAGAGGGATATGCTTTGTTCATATTTCATGTCTGAGGTTTACAACCACTTTACTGTGCAAATACTTGTCCCCTTCATCCAACAATTTTTTTTTTTATTAATATATAGAACACTAAGCGTTGCCCATTCCTACCAATGTGATTCAACCTGTCATCCTCCCATTGCTGCTCAGAGAATGAAGGCCGATGCCTGATTCAGAGCCATGGATAAGGGGGTACCACCGGGGTGTGGACAGCAGAGGGATCAGTGCAGCGGGACGGGAGGACAATTACAGAATGATGCACTGTGTCTGTGTCTCTCCCTCCAGCAGCTGAAAGCTGGTGGGAGGGAGAGGGGGAGAAGCCGGCTTTCAGCTGCTGGAGAGAGAGACACAGACACAGTGCATCATTCTGTAATTGTCCTCCCGCCCCCACCGCTAGCGATACCCCTCCCTCTGATTCTCCCTGTGTGCCCGGGCCCCCCCCTTGCCCCCCTCGCCCCCTTCCCTCAATGCTGCCGCCTTTCCTCTCCCTCTGAGTGCTGTAGGTACACGGGCAAATGGAGAGCGGGGGAAGGATCCAAGAAATATGTAATTTAACAGCCCCTTCCTTTTCTGAATTGGACACAGTGAGCAATCGGTAACCATCGCTCCTGTGTCCATTCATAACTGAGCATAGTAAACAACAGGACACTGTGTCCTGTTCATTCATCTTCAGTACAGCTGAGGCTAAAGGAACTGAAGAATCTGTGTCATCAGTTCTTTTCTCTGTCTCAAAGGTGAGATGTCAGGGGTCTGTGTAGACCCCTGATATTTCATTCAAGCCCCCCTGCCCCCCCCCCCCCCAACAGCTTACCCCATCCAGGTTGCGGCTTCGGCGGCTTGCCCCCTGCATCTCTGCCCGAGTCCCGGCAGTTGCTTCAACTCCCGCCCAATTGGGTCTTAGGACTCCCGCCCAATTGGGTCTTAGGACTCCCGCCCAATTGGGTCTTAGGACTCCCGCCCAATTGGGTCTTAGGACTCCCGCCCAATTGGGTCCTAGGACTCCCGCCCAATTGGATCTTAGGACTCCTGCCCAATTGGGTCTTAGGACTCCCGCCCAATTGGGTCTTAGGACTCCCACCCAATTGGGTCTTAGGACTCCTGCCCAATTGGGTCTTAGGACTCCACCCAATTAGGTCTTAGGACTCCTGCCCAATTGGGTCTTAGGACTCCACCCAATTGGGTCTTAGGACTCCTGCCCAATTGGATCTTAGGACTCCCGCCCAATTGGGTCTTAGGACTCCTGCCCAATTGGGTCTTAGGACTCCTGCCCAATTGGGTCTTAGGACTCCACCCAATTGGGTCTTAGGACTCCTGCCCAATTGGGTCTTAGGACTCCGCCCAATTGGGTCTTAGGACTCCCCACCAATCGGGTCTTAGGTCTCCCGGCCAATCAGGTCTTAGGTCTCCCGGCCAATCGGGTCTTAGGTCTCCCGGCCAATTGGGTCTTGAGGAAGCACCGATTAGAGCCAGAGGCTCTAATAGGCTTCAAAATAGGGTGGACTCGGGCGCAAAGCATTGCACTATGAGCCCACCCAGGTGTGTTACAACAGCCAATGAATATTCACTATTGAAACACTGATCCTCCTCAATCAGGAAGCAGGTTTTTCACCCGGTTGGCTGAAAGGATAGGCGATCCTATTGGACGCCTAGGAGGAGGGGGAGGAGCCGCACACTGGAAGCCGCCATAGAGGAGAGGACATGGCATGCTGCCCGCCAGCCTCCACCCACTACCCGCCTAGAAGGGGTAAGTGTCAGACCGACCAGCAAACAGGGATTTCCCCGACTTGTTCGTTCCCCGACTTAGTTGGGGTAGGTGAAACACTTTGGTGGAGGTGGGTCAGCCACGCCTCTTGACCATTGACCCCTGGGGACCTGCCTGCTGACCTTTGGAGGAGGTCCCTATTCCAATCCCTGAGTCCTAACCTTGCTCTTCAAGGGTAAACCCTAACCCTAAGTTCTAACCCCAACCCAACTGACCTTTGACCTATGAACTTAAACCCTAACTCTAAGTGCATCTCCCCAAAAGAAAACACCAGCCGCCACTGGTTAATTCAGTATTTTGGGAGGTTACTTACGTATTCCCTGCTAGTCCAACCCACAGAGAGAAATGGAATGAGCTGATTGGACGATATGGACTGGAGTTGTGTGTATCCAAAAGTAACGAATAAAACAAATTTAATTTTGGTATCTATGTAGGGGAGGGGTGAGCGTGGAATACTAATACTTCTACAGAGGCACCGTCCCGGGAAGATATGCAACTATGTGTCAAAAAAATATATAGAACTGGATGGGCCTCTGAGGAATAGGAACAAATGAAATACAATAATAAACTTATGAATAAATAGACAATTTTATTTACTATAAAAACTGTTGAAAAAAGTACATTACAGTTGATACGATTAGGTTTAAATTCAGGGTGTGCGGATCCCCAACAATTAATAGAAATGTGGCCTACGCGTTTCGCGGACAGTGCCGCTTCGTCAGGGCCTGGGAGATGGACAATATGGATTCATTTGATTCATTTGTTCTGTTATGATTCGGAGATTCTGATAGACCCACCTCCAGTTTCAGATGTGAATAAATTTGTTACTATTGGGATTCGGAGAATCGAATACATCCGAATAACAAAAATGTTGTCCAAATGTCGATTCGTAAGGAAACCAATCGTACGTCTCCCGCTCTGTCACCGACGGGCGATTAGCTGTGTCTAGGAAAACGTTTCCCTCCTTACAAAATTCCTTCTTCCCTCCATCTGTAATCCTCATCTAATCTCCATATTGAGATGTCGGTGGTTCTACATTCAGCCACTTCGCCTGCAGGTTCCGCATTCCTCGCACTTTCCGCAGGTTACGCACGCAGTCATGCGCCGGTTAATCTGGTTCAAATCCCGCCATGGAGATTCATTTAATTAAATTGGCGCAGCGCGGTCCAGGCGATGTATACGGGGCTCCTTGGGAAGGTCCGCAGCTTTGTATTCATTAATCCACCATTACATTTATTTCTTATGCAAATCAGTTTTAGTATATAAATGTGACTTGCTATCAGCGTCTTGCAGCAGAGCTCAGACTGGGGGGGGGGAATCATGAGGAGCCAACCAGTTGTGCATGCTAATATCGGGCATGCTGATTGGAGCCGAGAGCAGAAGGTCAGAGAGAAGAGCTCTATGGTCTGCTGCTTTTCCTTTTCCTGTCCAGTCACAGGCTGGGGGAGGGGCAAGACCTGTAGCGTCACTTTAGTACAAGGTAAATCAATACATATTTAACTCCTTTATAAGCCGACCCGAATATAAGCCGAGGCACCTAATTTTACCACAAAAAAGTGGGAAAACGTATTGACTCGAGTATAAGCCTGGGGTGAGAAATGCGCAGCTACTGTAAGTGGAAAAGAGGGTCAACAATGCCCATTTGCAGCCTCACTGTGCCCTATTTGCAGCCATAGGTCCCCCGAACTTCAAACTTGGTAGTTAAGGGTTCCTAGATGCCCCCCTAGCTGCAGCCAAAATTTGGGGTCTCTGAACCCAAAGGGTCCCAAAATGACATTGCTGCAGATGGACACAGTTGACCGGATTTGGGGCCCCGTATCTCGGGGCCACTTAGGGCTAGGAACCCCAAAAATTTGGTGTGCAAACCCAGTGGAACTAGCACTACAACATATCCAAAGATGGGGTTCCTAGCACCAAGTGGCCCCCGAGATACGGGGCCCCAAAGTCGGTTCAGAAAATGTCAAGCACTTTTCTGCAGAAGAAAATGACATTTTGCGATCCGAATTTGGGGCCCCGTATCTCGGGGCCGCTTGGTGCTAGGAACCCCATCTTTGGATATGTTGTAGTGCTAGTACCACTGTGTTTGCATGCCAAACTAGCCCCCGAGATACGGGGCCCCAAATTCAGTTTGGAAAATGTCATTCTCTGCTGCAGAAAAGTGCTTGACTCGAGTATAAGCCGAGGGGGGCATTTTCAGCACACAAAAAATGTGCTGAAGAACTCGGCTTATACTCGAGTATATACGGTATCTTTTATTATTATTATTATTTATTTTTTTCTCACTTTGCAAGGACAGAGAGAGATATGATGTATCTCTCTCCTCCATTCACAGAGAGAGAAAACATGGGGGCGGGCTTCACAGTGACTGATTACCGTGATAGCCAATCAGAGGTGACCAGTATTTGGAAGTTCCGGGTCCTGATCGTTAGTACAGTAAAACCCCCCCCCCCCCCCCCGGTCTCTGTACTGAGAGCGCGCTGTGCATACACAAATATGCGTCCCCCACGAACAGAGCCCAGAGCATATTTGTGTACACTCGGCGCCGAAGGGTTAAATAAATAATTTCCCATTTTACCGCCCCTTATGATTTGCCAAAAGATCTAAACTTTGCTTCCTTGTAACCATGACAACACGTGGCAAGTTTTGCACACTACAGCTGGTTATCACAGTCAGTGGTAATATTGCAACATAATTTAACGTGGTCTGAAACCCAAAACCAAAAGTGTCATATTGTATATTGCAGCTCACCAATCATTAGATTGTCTGTACTAATGGAGGGGGGTCTATACTAAGGGGGGAAGGTCTATACTGAGGGGGGGTGTCTATACTGAGGGGGGAAGGTCTATACTGAGGGGGGTCTATACTAAGGGGGAAGGTCTATACTGGGGGGGGAAGGACTATACTGAGGTGGTAAGGTCTATACTGAGGGGGGTCTATACTGAGGGGGGGGGTCTATACTGAGGGGGGGGGGGTCTATACTGAGGGGGGAAGGTCTATACTGAGGGGGGGGTCTATACTGAGGGGGGGAGGTCTATACTGAAGGGGGAAGGTCTATACTGAGGGCGGAAGGTCTATACTGAGGGGGGAAGGTCTATACTTAGGGGGTCTATACTAAAGGGGGAAGGTCTATACTGAGGGGGGTCTATACCGAGGGGGGAAGGTCTATACTGAGGGGGGTCTATACCAAGAGGGGAAGGTCTATACCGAGGGGGGGTCTATACTAAGGGGGGAAGGTCTATACTGAGGGGGGTCTATACTAAGGGGGGAAGGTCTATACTGAGGGGGGTCTATACTGAGGGGGGAAGGTCTATACTGAGGGGGGAAGGTCTATACTGAGGGGGGGTCTATACTAAGGGGGGGAAGGTCTATACTGAGGGGGGAAGGTCTATACTGGGGGGGGGTCTATACTGAGGGGGGAAGGTCTATACTGAGGGGGGAAGGTCTATACTGAGGGGGGGGGGTCTATACTAAGGGGGCAAGGTCTATACTGAGGTGGGAAGGTCTATACTGAGGGGGGAAGGTCTATACTGAGGGGGGGGTCTATACTAAGGGGGGGAAGGTCTATACTGAGGGGGGAAGGTCTATACTGAGGTGGGAAGGTCTATACTAAGGGGGAAGGTCTATACTGAGGGGGGGTCTATACTAAGGGGGGGAAGGTCTATACTGAGGGGGGAAGGTCTGTACTGAGGGTGGAAGGTCTATACTGAGGTGGGAAGGTCTATACTGAGGGGGGAAGGTCTATACTAAGGGGGAAGGTCTATACTGAGGGGGGGTCTATACTAAGGGGGGGAAGGTCTATACTGAGGGGGGTCTATACTGAGGGAGGGGGGTCTGTACCGACGGGGGTGGTCTATACTGATGGAGGGGGTTTATACTTCATAGAGGGTCTGCACTGACAGAGGAGGGTCTATACTTAGTGGAGGGGAGTCTATACTTAGTAGAGGGGAGTCTATACTTAGTGGAGGGGGGTCTATACTGGGAGGAGACTGGTGGGGGGGGGGTGACACCATGTTTTATCGCACCGGGTGACACCAACCCTAGTGACGCCACTGGTAGGGGTGCTTCTTTTTGGTAGGAATGGCTGACTGTATTGTAACTATGCTGGTGGTCCTGAGGAGCCTCCCCGATGAGGAAACCGAATGAGCACTACGTAAGGTGTAGGTCCCTTGGTGTGGAGGGTTCCGAGGGGCCCAGTGCCTCCTGATTTAAGCGGTGCTGCCTGGTCTGCTCGTGGATTGGGAAGGTCAGAGAATCTGCGTTGTCAGTGCCCCGTGGGGGTTGCTCACCCCAGAGGAGCACTATGGGCCCAGGAAACCCACTAAATGAAGGAGCACAAGGTCCCGTCACCACTCGTTTTTTCTGCACTGTGCCTCTGGAGCTCGGCCCTTTGGTTGAAACCGGGGCAATTTTTGTAACCAGTCCGCAATGCTTAACCAATACACCCGCACTGCCTCCCATTTATTTCATTTATTTTTTATGAGTTTGTCACTTTGCACTTTTGTCTGTTTCTTTTCACTTGGATGGAGCCTGTGTTTCATCGGGGAAGGAAGGAAGGAAATGAATGAAATGAGAGGAGGGGGGGGGGAGAGAAGGATGGAAGGAGAAGAAATGAAATGAGGAGAAGGAGGGGAAAGGAAAGAAATGAGGGGAAGGGAATGAAGGGAAGGAATGGAGAACGAGAAAGGAGAAGAAGAAAGGAAAAGGAAAAGAAACAGAATTAGGGGAAGGAAAGGGAAAGGGAAAAGGAAAAAAAGGAGGAAAGGAGGAAAGTAAAGGGGGAAAAAATGAGGGGAAGGAAAGGAAAGGAGAAAGGAAAAGAAAAGAAAAGAAAAAGAAAAAAGAAAAGAAATGAAATAAGGAAAAGGAAAGGAAGGGGGAGAAAAGAAAGGGGAAAAAAATTAGCAGAAGGAAAGGAGAAAAGAAAAGTAAAGAAACGAAAAAAAATGAGGGGAAGGAAAGGAAAGGAAAGAAAAGAAAAGAAAAGGAAAAGAAAAAAAGAAAAGAAAAAAGAAAAGAAAAGAAAAGAAAAAGAAAAGGAAAAGAAAAAAAAAGAAAGAAGAAAAAAAAAGAAAACAAAAAGAAAACAAAAAGAAAAGAAAAAGAAAAAGAAAAAAAAAAAATGAGGGGAAGGAAAGGAAAAGAAAAAAAATGAGGGGAAGGAAAGGAAAGGAAAAGAAAAAAAATGAGGGGAAGGAAAGGAAAGGAAAAGAAAAGAAATGAGGAAAAGGAAAGGAAAAGAAAAGAAATGAGGAAAAGGAAAGGGAAAAAAATGAGGGGAAGGAAAGGAAAGAAAAGGAAGGGAAAAAAAAGAAAAGAAAAGAAATGAAAAAAAAAGGAAAAAAAAAGAAGAAAAGGAAAAGAAAAGGAAAAAAAAAGGAAAAGAAAAGAAAAAGAAAAGAAAAAAGAAAAGAAAAGAAAAAGAAAAAGAAAAAGAAAAGAAAAAGAAAAGAAATGAGGGGAAGGAAAAAAAAGAAAAAAAATGAGGGGAAGGAAAGGAAAGACGAAAGGAAAAGAAAAGAAAAGAAAAGAAAAGAAATGAAATAAGGAAAAGGAAAGGAAAAAAAAATGAGGGGGAGAAAGGAAAGGGGAAAAAAATTAGCAGAAGGAAAGGAGAAAAGAAAAGTAAAGAAAGGAAAAAAATGAGGGGAAGGAAAGGAAAGGAAAGAAAAGAAAAGAAAAGGAAATAAAAGGAAAAGAAAAGAAAAAGGAAAAAGAAAAAAAGAAAAGAAAAAGAAAAGAAAAAGAAAAGAAAAGGAAAAAAAATTAGGCGAAGGAAAGGAAAAGAAAAAAAATGAGGGGAAGGAAAGGAAAGGAAAAGAAAAAAAAAAGGGGAAAAAGGAAAGGAAAAGAAAAAAAATGAGGGGAAGGAAAGGAAAGGAAAAGAAAAGAAATGAGGGGAAGGAAAGGGAAAAAAATGAGGGGAAGGAAAGGAAAGGAAAAGAAAAGAAATGAGGGGAAGGAAAGGGAAAAAAATGAGGGGAAGGAAAGGAAAGAAAAGGAAGGGAAAAGAAAAGAAATGGGGAAAAGGAAGGGAAAAAATGAGGGGAAGGAAAGGAAGGGAAAGGAAAGGAAAGGAAAAGAAAAGAAAAAAGGAAAAAAAATGAGGGAAAAGAAAGGAGAACGGAAAGGAAATAAATGTGGGGAAGGAAAGGAGAACGAGAAAGGAGAAAGAACGGAAAATAAAGCAAAGGAAAGAAATGAGGGGAAGGAAAATGGGAAGGAAAGGAAAGGAAATAAAAAGAAAGGAAAGGAAGGAAGGGAAGGGAGGAAATGATGGAAAGAAAAGGAAGGAAAGGAAGACACTTGCCTAGTGCTCATTGGTCGGCTTCAGCAGACCATGACAAGGGCCTTTTGGATAGGTGGACAAGGAGTGTGCCTTGCCCCTGTCAGGAGCCTCACGCCCCCGGGTGTCAGGGTATAGTCCTACTTCTTTTTTTATGTATGTTTTTCACATTACTTATTTCTTTATTTGTTTTGTTTTTGCACACCACTGCGGGTTAAAAAAAGGGCGCATGTATGGTAGACTCTGCACTTATTACCTGCGTTTGATGGATTGCATATATATATATATATATATATATGCTTTACACAGGAAGCGACGGTATTCCTTTGTGGATTGTGCTCTTTGTCTTTCTTCATTTCTACTAACCAAATAACGGTTTGACATTGACACTTGTTGCTAGGAGACTAATAGGGATGAGCCGAACACCCCCGGGTTCGGTTCGAACCAGAACCTTCGAACGGACCGAAAGTTCGCGCGAATTTTCGAACCCTATACGTTATAATGGACGCGAACGTTCGAAATCAAAAGTGCTAATTACAACGGCCAATATGCATGTTAATGTCATAAAACAGGTTTGGGGACCCGGGTCCTGCCCCAGGGGACATATATCAATGCAAAAAGAACTTTTAAAAACTAACGTTTTTTCGGGAGCAGTCATTTTAATGATGCATAAAGTGAAAAAAAAAAAGTGACATTTTCCTTTAAATATGGTACCTGGGGGGTGTCCAAAGTATGCCTGTGAAGTGGCATGTGTTTCCCGTGTTTAGAACTGTCCTTGCACAAAATGACATTTGTAAAGGAAAAAAAGAAGCCATTTAAAACCACTTGCGGCTTTAGGTTTGATCTTAAGTAGAATCTGAACAGGTACATTATGAAGTGTAGCTCCATCCCAAAAAAATCTATTTTTAAGCTTTTTGGAGAACATAGGGAGGGGTTATCACCCCTGTAACATTTGCTGTCTTTGCACATCTGTTCAGAACATGTCACCTCACTTTCCGTCCCAATGATAAAATGTTTTTGGAAAAGTGGGGTTTTAATTGAAACAAGGATTGGTGATAAAGTATCAGTAGAGAGGAGATACCTTTTTCCCAAATTAAATCTAACAGGATAGAATTTCCCTTCCTAGGGGTAGATTTCCTCTCACTTCCTGTTTTCTCTTTCCATTTGCAAGTAGGAGTCGTTTGTAAGTTGGATGTTTGAAAGTAGGGGCCTGGCGTATATACTCTGCAGAAATTTGCCCTATTAGATGTTGGTGTAGCCACAAGACTGGTGGGCACAGGAATGGGCCCTGCTGTGAGTTAATAGATCAAGATTTGTAATTGCATGCACCTGTTGAACAGGGCAGAAAAATTGGGGGTGGTGGTGGTGGTGGTGGTGGTGGACGGTTTTGCCACAAGACTGTAAGCTCTCACAGTTACTCTTGGTGGGCGCAGGAATGGGCCCTGCTGTGAGTTATTAGATCAAGATTTGTAATTGCAAGCACCTGATGAACAGGGCAGAAAAATTGGGCCTTTGGCGGTGGTGGTGGACGGTGTTGCCACAAGACTGTAGGCCCTCATAGTTACTCTTGGTGGGCGCATGGGCCCTGCTGTGAACTATTAATCAAGATTTGGCCCTGCAGGGGCTGAACTGTGCCTTAGACTGGTGCTGGTCAACTGCAATTTGTAATTAGCACAGCAGTCACACGTGTTGCCCTGTACACGCCCCTGTTAAACAGGGGCTGAAAAATTGTGCCTTAGGCACTGGTGCTGGTGCCACAACACTGCAGCAACACGGCCCTCACAGAGACTGTACTTGGAGCACAGCAGTCACACGTGTTGCGAAGCATTTTTTTAAAAAATTGTAAGTACACGCCCCTGTTAAACAGGGGCTGAAAAATTGTGCCTTAGGCACTGGTGCTGGTGCCACAACACTGCAACACGGCCCTCACAGAGACTGTACTTGGAGCACAGCAGTCACACGTGTTGCGAAGCATTTTTTTAAAAAATTGTAAGTACACGCCCCTGTTAAACAGGGGCTGAAAAATTGTGCCTTAGGCACTGGTGCTGGTGCCACAACACTGCAACACGGCCCTCACAGAGACTGTACTTGGAGCACAGCAGTCACACGTGTTGCGAAGCATTTTTTTAAAAAATTGTAAGTACACGCCCCTGTTAAACAGGGGCTGAAAAATTGTGCCTTAGGCACTGGTGCTGTGGCATGGATCATTGAGGAGGAGGAAGAGGATAGTCAGTGAACATAAGAGGACAGTCACTCAGCATCAGCATAGGCAGTCTTGAAGGGATGTGACATTAAAAATTATTCGGTTATATCCGCCTCAGGTGCCTGGTAGCTGGTGGTGATCCAAGACTGATTCATTTTGATGAATGTCAGTCGATCAACCGAGGCGGTGGACAGGCGCACCCTATGATCAGTCACAAATCCTCCAGCAGCACTGAATGTGCGTTCGGAAAGAACGCTGGAGGCAGGACAGGCCAGTAGCTCAATTGCATACTGTGCAAGCTCTGGCCAGTGATCCATCCTCAGGACCCAGTAAGCCAGAGGATTTTCGGTGGGAAAGGTGTCCAAGTCTGACCTTGCCCCAAGGTATTCCTGCACCATGTATATCAGACGCTGGCGATGGTTGCTGGAACCGATCATACCTTGGGGCTGCGGACTAAAAAATTGTCTGAACGCATCGGTCAGACGTCCACCTTCCCCACCGCTCCTTCTGCCACTGACCGAAGCCTCAGCAACTCGTCGCCCAGGACCAGGAGTTTGTAGCCTCCCAGTTTCTGGGAACGCGTTGCACAGACCTTTCTGCAAGGCCTCCCTGAGATGTCTCATCCTCTGCTCCCTCTGCGACGGCAAGATAAGGTCCGCAACCTTACCCTTGTACCGCGGATCAAGGAGAGTGGCCAGCCAGTAATGGTCCCTCTCCTTGATCCGAAGAACACGAGGATCCTTCCGCAGGCTTTGCAGGATCAGGGAGGCCATGCAGCGTAGGTTAGCTGAGGCATTCGGTCCGGAGTCTTCTGGGTCACTGAGGATGACATGATCGCCAGCCACCTCCTCCCAGCCACGTACAAGTCCACTGGCTTGTTGGGACTGTACATCATCCCTAAAAGACTGCTGCTGCTGATGCTGAGTGCCAGGCTCCACCTCCATGCTCACACAATCCTCCTCCTCCTCCTCCTCCTCCTCCTCCTCCTCATCCTCTTCCTGTGTGATGGGTGGGACAGAAGGAACACTGTCCGGATAAAGGGGGCCTTGAGAGGCAAGGAAGTCCTCCTCTTCCTGCCTCTGTTCTGCCTCAAGTGCCCTGTCCATTATCCCACGCAGCGTATGCTCCAACAGGTGGACAAGAGGGACAGTGTCACTGATGCATGCACTGTCACTGCTCACCATCCTCGTGGCCTCCTCAAATGGTGAGAGGACAGTGCATGCATCCCTGATCATGCTCCACTGACGTGGGGAAAAAAACCCAAGCTCCCCTGACCCTGTCCTGGTGCCGTAGTCGCAAAGGTACTCATTGATGGCCCTCTGCTGCGTGTGCAGTCGCTGCAGCATGGCCAACGTTGAGTTCCACCTGGTGGGCATGTCAGATATTAGGCGGTTCTTGGGCAGGTTCAGCTCCTTTTGCAGCTCAGTCAGCCGAGCACTGGCATTATAAGATCGGCGGAAATGCACACAGACTTTCCTGGCCTGCCTCAGGACATCCTGTAAGCCTGGGAACCTGCCCAAGAACCGCTGCACCACCAGGTTGAGGACGTGAGCCATGCAGGGCACATGGGTGAGCTGCCCCTGTCGCAGGGCGGAGAGGAGGTTGGTGCCATTGTCAGAAACGACCATTCCTGGCTTAAGCTGACGTGGCGTCAACCACCTCTCGGCCTGCCCCTGCAGAGCTGCCAGAACCTCTGGCCCAGTGTGGCTCCTGTCCCCCAAACACACCAGCGCAAGCACGGCATGGCATCTTTTTGCCTGCGTACTTGCGTAGCCCCTTGTACGCCTACGGAGCACCGCTGGTTCCAAGGACAGAGCACTGGAGGAAGAAGAAGAGGAGGGGGTGGAGGAGAGAGGTGTGTCACAACCAGTAGCAGTAGTCGCGTTTTGGAGGCGTGGTGGCGGAACAACCTCCAACACTACTGCACCTTGTCCTGCATCCCTCCCAGCTGCCAATAGAGTGACCCAATGGGCCGTGAAAGAAAGGTACCGTCCCTGTCCATGCCTGCTGGACCATGAGTCAGCGGTAATATGCACCTTACCGCTGACCGCCCTGTCCAGCGAGGCATGGACATTGCCCTCCACATGCCGGTAGAGAGACGGAATCGCCTTCCGCGAGAAAAAGTGGCGTTTGGGAACCTGCCACTGAGGAACCGCACATTGAACAAACTCACGGAAGGGGGCCGAGTCTACCAACTGAAAAGGCAGCAGTTGAAGTGCTAGCAATTTAGCAAGGCTAGCATTCAACCGCTGGGCATGTGGATGGCTGGGAGTGTACTTCTTTCTACGGTCCAGCAGCTGGGGCAGGGAAATTTGCCTGCTGCATTCGGACGTCGGTGTACTGCAAGTACTTGGTTGTGACACACCGAATTCTACACCTTCAGTCCTCTCAGAGCAGCTTTCAGAGAGGACTGAAGGTGTAGTGGGGATGGAGATCCCAGCTGAGGAGGAGCAAGGAGAGGTCCGCTTAGTTCTTTGGTGTGGGTCTTTTATGTGTGCCTGCCAACGAGCTGCATGGCAGGTCGCCATATGTCTGGTCATGCTTGTCGTGCCCAAGCGGCTGATGTTTTGGCCACGCGAGATACGCTTGAGACAAATATTGCAAATAGCAGTGGTGCGATCTGCTGCACTCGTCTCAAAAAAGGCCCACACCAAAGAACTTTTCTGATAACGTGCAGAGGCAGCGCCCTGCACAGGCGGAGCTCTGCGGTGTTGTACAGTTGCTGTGCTGGCCTCTACCTGGCCTCCAGGGGGCATCCTGCCTCGTTGGACATGTGACGCCGCATCCTCCTCCTCCTCGTCCTCCTCCTCATCCTCTCTCCCTTGAGGCACCCACGTGGAGTCAGTGACCTCATCATCCCCTCCCTCTTCACCACTAGAGCAAACCTGGCAGTAAGCTGCAGCTGGTGGAACTGTACTGCCAGATTCCTCAAGCTGGGTATCGTCATCCGAGCCTTCGAATCGTTGGGCATCCTCCTGGAGCATGTACCCAACACTGTGCTCAAAGAGTTCGGGGGACTCCTCAGGAGGACATGGTGGGTCTAGGGAAGGGGTGGCTGATGATGCTCTGTCAGTACCCTGAGCCTGGGTGAGAGAGGATGAGGAGGATGATGAGGGCTTGGTCATCCATTCTACCAAGCCTTCAGCATGATGCGGCTCCACATGTCCAGCTGCCGAAAACAAAGACGCGCGTGTCCCATGGCCACGTGCTGATGACGATGCACGACCACGTCCACGTCCACGGCCACGTCCACTAGAAACAGAGCCTGTCTGCCCTGTGTTCTTGGCTCTGCACGCTCTGCCTCCCCTTGGCGGTCTTCCAGCCATTGTAGTCGGTAGTCCTGTGGGTGCTGCTGAGAAGAAAATATAGGAGCTCTGTGTGATGCCACTAACACACTAGAAGTCCTATGGGTGCTTCTGCAAAGAAAATAGAGGAGCTCTGTGTGATGCCACTAACACACTAGAAGTCCTGTGGGTGCTTCTGCAAAGAAAATAGAGGAGCTCTGTGTGATGCCACTAACACACTAGAAGTCCTATGGGTGCTTCTGCAAAGAAAATATAGGAGCTCTGTGTGATGCCACTAACACACTAGAAGTCCTGTGGGTGCTGCTGAGAAGAATATATAGGAGCTCTGTGTGATGCCACTAACACACTAGAAGTCCTATGGGTGCTTCTGCAAAGAAAATAGAGGAGCTCTGTGTGATGCCACTAACACACTAGAAGTCCTGTGGGTGCTTCTGCAAAGAAAATAGAGGAGCTCTGTGTGATGCCACTAACACACTAGAAGTCCTGTGGGTGCTGCTGAGAAGAATATATAGGAGCTCTGTGTGATGCCACTAACACACTAGAAGTCCTATGGGTGCTTCTGCAAAGAAAATAGAGGAGCTCTGTGTGATGCCACTAACACACTAGAAGTCCTGTGGGTGCTTCTGCAAAGAAAATAGAGGAGCTCTGTGTGATGCCACTAACACACTAGAAGTCCTGTGGGTGCTTCTGCAAAGAAAATAGAGGAGCTCTGTGTGATGCCACTAACACACTAGAAGTCCTATGGGTGCTTCTGCAAAGAAAATAGAGGAGCTCTGTGTGATGCCACTAACACACTAGAAGTCCTGTGGGTGCTTCTGCAAAGAAAATAGAGGAGCTCTGTGTGATGCCACTAACACACTAGAAGTCCTATAGGTGCTTCTGCAAAGAAAATATAGGAGCTCTGTGTGATGCCACTAACACACTAGAAGTCCTGTGGGTGCTGCTGAGAAGAATATATAGGAGCTCTGTGTGATGCCACTAACACACTAGAAGTCCTATGGGTGCTTCTGCAAAGAAAATAGAGGAGCTCTGTGTGATGCCACTAACACACTAGAAGTCCTGTGGGTGCTTCTGCAAAGAAAATAGAGGAGCTCTGTGTGATGCCACTAACACACTAGAAGTCCTGTGGGTGCTGCTGAGAAGAATATATAGGAGCTCTGTGTGATGCCACTAACACACTAGAAGTCCTATGGGTGCTTCTGCAAAGAAAATAGAGGAGCTCTGTGTGATGCCACTAACACACTAGAAGTCCTGTGGGTGCTTCTGCAAAGAAAATAGAGGAGCTCTGTGTGATGCCACTAACACACTAGAAGTCCTGTGGGTGCTTCTGCAAAGAAAATAGAGGAGCTCTGTGTGATGCCACTAACACACTAGAAGTCCTATGGGTGCTTCTGCAAAGAAAATAGAGGAGCTCTGTGTGATGCCACTAACACACTAGAAGTCCTGTGGGTGCTTCTGCAAAAAAATAGAGGAGCTCTGTGTGATGCCACTAACACACTAGAAGTCCTGTGGGTGCTTCTGCAAAGAAAATAGAGGAGCTCTGTGTGATGCCACTAACACACTAGAAGTCCTGTGGGTGCTTCTGCAAAGAAAATAGAGGAGCTCTGTGTGATGCCACTAACACACTAGAAGTCCTGTGGGTGCTGCTGAGAAGAATATATAGGAGCTCTGTGTGATGCCACTAACACACTAGAAGTCCTGTGGGTGCTTATGCAAAGAAAATAGAGGAGCTCTGTGTGATGGGACTAACACACTTCAAGTCCTATAGGTGCTTCTGGGAAGAAAATATTGCTCTGTGTGTGTAATGGGACTAACACACTTCAAGTCCTATAGGTGCTTCTGGGAAGAAAATATAGCTCTGTGTGTGTAATGGGACTAACACACTTCAAGTCCTATAGGTGCCTCTGGGAACAAAATATAGGAGCTCTGCCTGCCTGCCACGAACACACTACAAGTCCTATAGGTGCTTCTGGTAACAAAATATAGGAGCTCTGCCTGCCTGCCACTAACACACTACAAGTCCTATAGGTGCTTCTGGGAAGAAAATATAGCTCTGTGTGTGTAATGGGACTAACACACTTCAAGTCCTATAAGTGCTTCTGGGAACAAAATATAGGAGCTCTGCCTGCCTGCCACGAACACACTACAAGTCCTATAGGTGCTTCTGGGAAGAAAATATAGCTCTGTGTGTGTAATGGGACTAACACACTTCAAGTCCTATAGGTGCTTCTGGGAAGAAAATATAGCTCTGTGTGTGTAATGGGACTAACACACTTCAAGTCCTATAGGTGCTTCTGGGAACAAAATATAGCTCTGTGTGTGTAATGGGACTAACACACTTCAAGTCCTATAGGTGCTTCTGGGAAGAAAATATAGCTCTGTGTGTGTAATGGGACTAACACACTTCAAGTCCTATAGGTGCTTCTGGGAACAAAGTATAGCTCTGTGTGTGTAATGGGACTAACACACTTCAAGTCCTATAGGTGCTTCTGGGAAGAAAATATAGCTCTGTGTGTGTGATGGGACTAACACACTTCAAGTCCTATAGGTGCTTCTGGGAAGAAAATATAGCTCTGTGTGTGTAATGGGACTAACACACTTCAAGTCCTATAGGTGCTTCTGGGAACAAAGTATAGCTCTTTGTGTGTAATGGGACTAACACACTTCAAGTCCTATAGGTGCTTCTGGGAAGAAAATATAGCTCTGTGTGTGTGATGGGACTAACACACTTCAAGTCCTATAGGTGCTTCTGGGAACAAAATATAGCTCTGTGTGTGTAATGGGACTAACACACTTCAAGTCCTATAGGTGCTTCTGGGAACAAAATATAGCTCTGTGTGTGTGATGGGACTAACACACTTCAAGTCCTATAGGTGCTTCTGGGAAGAAAATATAGCTCTGTGTGTGTAATGGGACTAACACACTTCAAGTCCTATAGGTGCTTCTGGGAACAAAATATAGCTCTGTGTGTGTGATGGGACTAACACACTTCAAGTCCTATAGGTGCTTCTGGGAAGAAAATATAGCTCTGTGTGTGTAATGGGACTAACACACTTCAAGTCCTATAGGTGCTTCTGGGAAGAAAATATAGCTCTGTGTGTGTAATGGGACTAACACACTTCAAGTCCTATAGGTGCTTCTGGGAAGAAAATATAGCTCTGTGTGTGTAATGGGACTAACACACTTCAAGTCCTATAGGTGCTTCTGGGAAGAAAATATAGCTCTGTGTGTGTAATGGGACTAACACACTTCAAGTCCTATAGGTGCTTCTGGGAACAAAATATAGCTCTTTGTGTGTAATGGGACTAACACACTTCAAGTCCTATAGGTGCTTCTGGGAAGAAAATATAGCTCTGTGTGTGTGATGGGACTAACACACTTCAAGTCCTATAGGTGCTTCTGGGAAGAAAATATAGCTCTGTGTGTGTGATGGGACTAACACACTTCAAGTCCTATAGGTGCTTCTGGGAACAAAATATAGGAGCTCTGCCTGCCTGCCACGAACACACTACAAGTCCTATAGGTGCTTCTGGTAACAAAATATAGGAGCTCTGCCTGCCTGCCACTAACACACTACAAGTCCTATAGGTGCTTCTGGTAACAAAATATAGGAGCTCTGCCTGCCTGCCACTAACACACTACAAGTCCTATAGGTGCTTCTGGTAACAAAATATAGGAGCTCTGCCTGCCTGTCACTAACACACTACAAGTCCTATAGGTGCTTCTGGTAACAAAATATAGGAGCTCTGCCTGCCTGTCACTAACACACTACAAGTCCTATAGGTGCTTCTGGTAACAAAATATAGGAGCTCTGCCTGCCTGTCACTAACACACTACAAGTCCTATAGGTGCTTCTGGTAACAAAATATAGGAGCTCTGCCTGCCTGCCACTAACACACTACAAGTCCTATAGGTGCTTCTGGTAACAAAATATAGGAGCTCTGCCTGCCTGTCACTAACACACTACAAGTCCTATAGGTGCTTCTGGTAACAAAATATAGGAGCTCTGCCTGCCTGCCACTAACACACTACAAGTCCTATAGGTGCTTCTGGTAACAAAATATAGGAGCTCTGCCTGCCTGCCACGAACACACTACAAGTCCTATAGGTGCTTCTGGTAACAAAATATAGGAGCTCTGCCTGCCTGCCACGAGCACACTACAAGCCCCTCTTTGTCAATCAATCTTTGTAACTGAATCTATCTAACTCAATCTCTGCAAGTGAATCTCTCTCTCTATCTATCTAAATGCAGCAGAGTGTCACAGGAACAGCCTGCTCAATCTGCGCCGGAACAGCATGTGACCGGCGCAGACGGCGTGGCGGCGTTTTATAGGGGGGGGGGGGCGTGTACTACAGCCCCTGAGCTGTAATTGGCTACAGGCGTCCTGCCTGTAGCCAATTATGGCTCTTCGAGTTTCCGGGGCTGTGATTGGCCAAGCATGCGGGGTCACAGTGCATGCTTGGCCAATCATCAGCCAGCAATGCACTGCGTCGGCCGCGCCGGCCGCAATGCATTGCGGGGCCGCTCGCAACACACGAACGTGATGCGAGCGGCCAAAATAGTTCTGGGCTCGCCGAGCGAGCGAACGCCCGGTGCTCGATGCGAACGGGGGTTCGCATCGAGCACCGGGCCCATCCTTACTTTATAATAATAATAATAATAATAATACATTTTATTTAAAATGCCCTTTTCAACCTCTATGTTTTGTGTCTGTATTATATGTGTAAAAAAACGGAATAAAAATAATTTATAAAATGCCCTTTTTATCAAAAGATCTCAAAGTGCTACAGGTTAGAAACAAAAAAGAAAAAATTAACAGTTTGTACAATGAAGCGAATATCTACAAAGGACAAAAAGCTTTGCTTTCCCCAGGCATTGTATGGAATAGCTGGGAATTATCCACTTGTGGACCGCAATACGTAAGAATAGGTTGCGGCTTTGAAGCGGTTTACCGGGGTTATGGCTGAAGCTGTCAGCGATAACCCCGTTTTTTTTTTAGCTGGTGATTGGTTTTCTCATGAAAGTGATCCGAGTGGCTAATTAGCCACTGGATCCCTTTAATGCGGCGTACACACGGTCGGAATTTACGATGGAAACAGTCCGATGGGAGCTTTTCAACGGATTTTCCGACCGTGTGTATGCCTATCGGTCTTTTCCTGTCGGAATTTCCGACGGACTTTGGATTGAGAACCTGTTCTCAATTTTTCAGACGGAAAACCTTTCTATCGGATTTTCCTTTCGTGTGTATGCAATTCCGACACGCAAAATTCCGACGCGTGCTCGGAAGCATTAAACTTCCCTTTAATAGTGCTGTTGAACGTGTTTTATGCCGCTGTGTTACTGACCGTCGGAATTTGGTGTGACCGTGTGTAGGCAAGACAGTTTGAGCGAAATTCTGTCGGAATCCCGACGGAAAAACCGTCAGAGCTTTTTCCGACGAGAATTCCGACCGTGTGTACGCGGCATTAGAAGCAGTGGGAGGGGTCACCGGCGCTCCCGGGAAATGATCCAACATGGTTTTGTGTGGCTGGTCACAGAGGTGAACAAAGACCAGATCGTCTCTGATCACCTCTATGATCGAGGACCAGAGCCACATCAGTTTAGCTTCCCAATCTAGGGTGGAAGTAAACTATTTTATTTTTTTATTTTTTTTAAAGCAAAAGGATTTTTTTTTTTTTGATCTTTTGCCTTCAAACGTAGAGGAGAGATTTGGGGTCTTATAGACTCCAGATCTCTCAAAAAAAGAGGACCTGTCATCTCTTATTTCTACTACAAGGGATGTTTACATTCCTTCTGATAGGAATAAAAGTAATAAAAAAAATAAAAAAATTAAAAACGACCCCCCCCCCCCCCGTGCTCATGTGCAGAAGCAAACGCATACGTAAGTCGCGCACCCATATGTTACATAGTTACATAGTAGGTGAGGTCGAAAAAAGACACAAGTCCATCAAGTCCAACCTATGTGTGTGATTTTATGTCAGTATTACATTGTATATCCCTGTATGTTGCGGTCGTTCAGGTTCTTATCTAATAGTTTCTTGAAACTATCGATGCCCCCCCCCCGCTGAGACCACCGCCTGTGGAAGGGAATTCCACATCCTTGCCGCTCTTACGGTAAAGAACCCTCTACGGTGTTTGCACCCCACATGTGAGATATCGGCACGGACGTTAGAGCGAGCGCAATAATTCTAGCGCTAGATCTCCTCTGTCACTCTAAACAGGTAACCTGTAAGGCTTGATTCACACTAATGCGTTTTTTGATGCATTTTGCAGAAATGCAGGGACATTTTTTAACATGGGTTCCTATGGAACATGTTCACATCGATGCATTTTTGTGCCTCTGCATTTTTGGAAAGGGTCGGGGACTTTTTTTCATGCAAAATGCAGCTGTTTGCATGTAATAGAAGTCAATGGACCCGCATCCAAAACGCAAGTTTGGGTTTTTTTTTTTTTTTTTTACACTGTATATTTATTTATTTATTACAGGATTTATATAGCGCCAACAGTTTACGCAGCGCTTTACAATATAAAAAGGAAGACAATACAGTTATAATACAATAAAATACAAGACGATTAAGGGGGCCCTGCTCAGAAGAGCTTACAATCTAATACAGTATATAGCTGGTTTCCAAGCAACCACAGTGTAAAAAAAAAAAAGAAAAAGAAAAAACACGGCAGAATCGCGGGAAAATCGCGGGAAAAAAGCGCGTCCAAAAACGCGGCAAGCACCGCAAAAAGCACTGCAAAAACACTCAAAAGCAACATGCATAGATGTGAATCGAGCCTGAGAAAATGTAAAATGTTGCCTATGGAGATTTTTTTAAGTATTGTAATTTGTCACCATTCCACGAGCGTGCGCAATTTTAAAACGTGACATGTTGGGTATATATTTTTTGACATCATCTTTTATATTTTACCAAAATAATTGGTTATATATATATATTTATTCTTTTAAGTGTAATTTTGAATACTGAGAGGCAGAAATAACAACAGTAAGCATTAGCCGGCCCTCTTTTTTTATGCGGGTTTATTAGGTTTTTCGTATTTGTTTGCTGTTTTGTATATTTTTGTACTCATCCTTTTTGTTTCTTTCTTTCTGTTTTGATAAGATTTATAAAGGAACATTATGATTGCTGAACAGTTAAGATATAAATGTAAAAGCGGCGCACGTGAACGCCTTTATTATTGCTCTATACGTGATTTCTATTGCCAGCGCTGAGCGCATAATTACTATAATGGAGAGAGATTTATAGAGCGGCTTCTTTTGTACTCTATTCGGGTCTCTGTTGCCGTCTTTGTCCCAATCTGAGTGATTTTAGCTCTTCTGTTGTCACCAGGACAAGAAATGAGGATAAAACCTCACCAAATGGGACACAGACAGAAAAAAAAAGTCTTATCCTCCCTCGCTTCATCCTAAACACGAGGACAGGGTTGGGATACATGACTGGTCTGGTCTCCCTGACTTCTGTCTGAACTCCTGACCCCCCCCCCAGTGTGTGCCCTCCTGATCCCCCCCAGTGTGTGCCCTCCTGTACCCCCCCCCAGTGTGTGCCCTCCTGATCTCCCCCAGTGTGTGCCCTCCTGATCCCCCCCCAGTGTGTGCCCTCCTGATCCCCCAGTGTGTGCCCTCCTGACTCCCCCCCAGTGTGTGCCCTCCTGACTCCCCCCCAGTGTGTGCCCATCTGAGTCCCCCAATGTGTGCCCTTCTGACCCCCCCCAGTGTGTGCCCTCCTGACCTCCCCGGTGTGTGCCCTCCTGACTCCCCCCCCCAGTGTGTGCCCTCCTGACTCCTCCCCCCCCCCCAGTGTGTGCCCTCCTGACTCCCCCCCAGTGTGTGCCCTCCTGACTCCCCCAATGGGTGCCCTCCCAACCCCACCCCCAGTGTATGCCCTCCTGACCTCCCTGGTGTGTGCCCTCCTGACCTCCCTGGTGTCATCCTGACCACCCCCCCCAGTGTGTGCCATCCTGACCACCCCCCCAGTGTGTGCCCTCCTGACCCCCCCCCCAGTGTGTGCCCTCCTGACTCCTCCCCCCCCCCCAGTGTGTGCCCTCCTGACTCCCCCCCAGTGTGTGCCCTCCTGACTCCCCCAATGTGTGCCCTCCCAACCCCACCCCCAGTGTATGCCCTCCTGACCTCCCTGGTGTGTGCCCTCCTGACCTCCCTGGTGTCATCCTGACCACCCCCCCAGTGTGTACCCTCCTGACCACCCCCCCAGTGTGTGCCCTCCTGACCCCCCCCCCAGTGTGTGCCCTCCTGACTCCCCCCCCAGTGTGTGCCCTCCTGACTCCCCCCCAGTGTGTGCCCATCTGAGTCCCCCAATGTGTGCCCTTCTGACCCCCCCCCCCAGTGTGTGCCCTCCTGACCTCCCCGGTGTGTGCCCTCCTGACTCCCCCCCAGTGTGTGCCCTCCTGACTCCCCCCCCAGTGTGTGCCCTCCTGACTCCCCCAATGTGTGCCCTCCCAACCCCTCCCCCAGTGTATGCCCTCCTGACCTCCCTGGTGTGTGCCATCCTGACCACCCCCCCAGTGTGTGCCATCCTGACCACCCCCCCAGTGTGTGCCATCCTGACCACCCCCCGGTGTGTGCCATCCTGACCTCCCTGGTGTGTGCCCTCCTGACCCCGTACTGTGCTCTCCTGACCCCATACCGTGCTGTCCTGACCTCCTGCCGGTGTTGGCCATCCTAACCTCCCTATTGTGTGCTCTCCTGACCCCCCCAGTTCTGTAAGCAACACCTTATTTTCTGGCAGTGCCCCTCCCGAGATTAGACTCTGGATCCGCCCCTGACTCTGCCTGATTTTTTTTATGTTCTGCTTAGACAGGCTGTACAGTGACTGCGCTTTACTGTTCCTGTAAATCCAACCTTATAATTCAGCTTAAAGTGACTGATCTTATTTATCTCAGCACTCCTGTAGCATCAGTCCCTGACCACATTCCCTCATATATGACTGCATGGAAATATGGAACAGCAAGGATGTAAAAGTCACGCAGCAAAAATTATACCCTAGAGGTTTCTGAAATCTGGTTGCTATGGGTTACTGTGTGCTCCACTCCCCTATGCTGTCCATGCAGATCAGACTCTGCGGTTTTCAGGTTTGGTCACACCTGGAATATCGGTTATCAGAGGGGGGTGTGTCAGAGTCTCTGGCGATTCTTGTCTGGATCATGTGGGGGGGGGGGGGGGGAATGTTGGTGTCTGTGGCAGAGAGCGGATTCTGGTGATGAAGCAGACGGTGTTGGCGGGAAGCGTGCGTCTGCTGATTTGTAGGAAGGTGTCATTTGTTGTTTATCTTAGTTCTGAAATCTGAGTCATGAGATACGGAACGATCCGACATCGATTGTCAAAATATAAGGAGATGAGCAGATTAACTCTGCGGTGCCG
>CM053034.1:195606836-195669272 GCA_028564925.1 Lithobates sylvaticus
CATTTGTATATACAATATTCATTATATAATACATTGTATACACACAGGATCCATTATATAATACATTGTATACATACAGGATCCATTATATAATACATTGTATACATACAGGATACGTTAAATAATATATTGTGTACATACAGGATCCATCATATAATACATTGTATACATCCAGGGTTCATTATATAATACATTGTATACATACAGGATCCATTATATAATACTCTGTATACATACAGGATCCATTATATAATACATTGTATACATACAGAATGCATTGTATACACACAGGATCCATTATATAATACATTGTATATATACAGGATACATTATATAATACTCTGTATACATACGGGGAACATTATATAATACATTGTATACATACAGGATGCGTTATATAATATATTGTATACATACAGGATCCATTATATAATACATTGTATATACAGGATCCGTTATATAATACATTGTATACATACAGGATACATTATATAATACACTGTATACATACAGGATCTATTATATAATAGATTGTATACATACAGGATACATTATATAATGCATAGCCTAAATAAATATACATCCCCAGCCTAGTGCATTATCCCACAGCATTTATTTAATAAAAAACTGAATAAAATATACTCACAACAATGGGAATTTCAAACTGATTATCGAGCTACACGTTTGTAACCCAGTATTCCCAAGCAGGTTCCAGAGTACAGAGGAACTTCACCGGGATTCTGACTGTCTGACACGTTTCGAAGGATGTACCTTTTTCACCAGAGCCAGTGTTCATCCAGTGACGATCCTGTTGAGGTCCCCCTGTATTGTGGAGCCTGCTGAGTCTGGGACTTGTGGCCTGCGTGTAGCTCGATTAATGGTTTTAAATCACATGTCTGTGAGTATATTTTATGCTGATTATTATTAAATAAATGTGTGGGATAATTCACTAGGCTGGTGCACCCTCTTTTGTGCATTTCTTGTAGTGTCTTCAGTACATCCCCAATCCTAGAGGGCAGCAAGGCGTGAAGTGGCATTTTCTCTGATGTGGACTTCGCATCAATACCTGTACTGGGCTATCACACTTATGCACAGGGGAATTTCATTTTTGTGCTTTCAAAATCTATATTTTGGTTGTTTATTTTTAGCAATTTTCAAAAATGCAAAGTGAGCTAACAGAAGAAAAGTCCAAATCCAATTATATCTGGTGTCACTACCCTTTGGCTTCAAACCAGCATAAGTTCTTCTAGGTACACACAGTGCTTGTGGGTAGGGATGGGCCCGGTGCTCGATTCGAACCCACGTTCGAATCGAGCACCGGGCGTTCGCTCGCTCGGCGAGCCCAGAACTATTTGGGCCGTTCGCATCACATTCGTGTGATGCGAGCGGCCCCGCAATGCATTGCGGCCGGCGCGGCCGGCGCAGTGCATTGCTGGCTGACGATTGGCCAAGCATGCACTGTGACCCCGCATGCTTGGCCAATCACAGCGCCGGAAACTCGGAGAGCAATAATTGGCTACAGGCAGGACGCCTGTAGCCAATTAAAGCTCAGGGGCTTTAGTACACGCCCCACCATTTAAAAGGCCGCCACGCCGTCGGCCCCGGTCACATGAGTTCCGGCTTTAGGAGAGATCAGTCTGCTAATTCTGTCTTTGCTTGATTGCTACTGAAAGATTTGCTCTTCTTTGCTAAACCATTGGCTATTTCTTTGCTAAACCATTGCTACCTGTCATTGATCGTTCATTGCTGCTGATTGCACAGTAAAGCCCCATACACACGGTCGGACTTTTTCATGGATTCTGTCCGATCGGACAATGTTGTTGAAAAATCAGACCGTGTGTATGCACCATCGGACAGTGTACGTCGGATTGTCCGACGGACAAAGTCTTAACTCCTGCTGGAAAGATTTGCCGACAACACGGTCCGATCACACCAAATCCGATCGTGTGTACGGTTGTCCGACCGGACAAAGTGCTACGCATGCTCAGATCACATTACAAGACCAAAGCTATTGGCTACTAGCCTCTACGTAGTCCCGTCGTAGGCAACAAACGTCACCACGTTCAGAATGATTGGATTTTCCAACAACTTTGTCCGACCGTGTGTACGCAAAACCAACATCAGACAAAGTATGACGGACAGGATCCGACTGACCTGGTCCGCGGATTGTCCGACCGTGTGTATGGGGCTTAAGTGTGTTATTAGCTGCTGCTGGGGATTAGTCTGGTGCGTGCTTACTGTTAGTACAGTATTGCAGTAGTACCAACCGCAGTGCTGTTAGCACAGCATTGCACCCCAACAGCACCCATAGGACTTCTAGTGTGTTAGTGGCAGCAAACAGAGCTCCTATATTTTCTTCTCAGCAGCACCCATAGGACTTCTAGTGTGTTAGTGGCATCACACAGAGCTCCCATATTTTCTTCCCAGAAGCACCCATAGGAATTCTAGTGTGTTAGTGGCATCACACAGAGCTCCCATATTTTCTTCCCAGAAGCACCCATAGGACTTCTAGTGTGTTAGTGGCATCACACAGAGCTCCTATATTTTCTTCCCAGAAGCACCCATAGGACTTCTAGTGTGTTAGTGGCGTCACACAGAGCTCCCATATTTTCTTCCCAGAAGCACCCATAGGATTCTAGTGTGTTAGTGGCATCACACAGAGCTCCCATATTTTCTTCCCAGAAGCACCCATAGGACTTCTAGTGTGTTAGTGGCATCACACAGAGCTCCTATATTTTCTTCCCAGAAGCACCCATAGGACTTCTAGTGTGTTAGTGGCATCACACAGAGCTCCTATATTTTCTTTCCCAGAAGCACCCATAGGACTTCTAGTGTGTTAGTGGCATCACACAGAGCTCCTATATTTTCTTCCCAGAAGCACCCATAGGACTTCTAGTGTGTTAGTGGCATCACACAGAGCTCCCATATTTTCTTCCCAGAAGCACCCATAGGACTTCTAGTGTGTTAGTGGCATCACACAGAGCTCCCATATTTTCTTCCCAGAAGCACCCATAGGACTTCTAGTGTGTTAGTGGCATCACACAGATCTCCTATATTTTCTTCTCAGCAGCACCCATAGGACTTCTAGTGTGTTAGTGGCATCACACAGAGCTCCTATATTTTCTTCTCAGCAGCACCCATAGGACTTCTTGTGTGTTAGTGGCATCACACAGAGCTCCCATATTTTCTTCCCAGAAGCACCCATAGGACTTCTAGTGTGTTAGTGGCATCACACAGAGCTCCTATATTTTCTTCCCAGAAGCACCCATAGGACTTCTAGTGTGTTAGTGGCATCACACAGAGCTCCTATATTTTCTTCCCAGAAGCACCCATAGGACTTCTAGTGTGTTAGTGGCATCACACAGAGCTCCTATATTTTCTTCCCAGAAGCACCCATAGGACTTCTAGTGTGTTAGTGGCATCACACAGAGCTCCCATATTTTCTTCCCAGAAGCACCCATAGGACTTCTAGTGTGTTAGTGGCATCACACAGAGCTCCTATATTTTCTTCTCAGCAGCACCCATAGGACTTCTAGTGTGTTAGTGGCATCACACAGAGCTCCTATATTTTCTTCCCAGAAGCACCCATAGGACTTCTAGTGTGTTAGTGGCATCACACAGAGCTCCCATATTTTCTTCCCAGAAGCACCCATAGGACTTCTAGTGTGTTAGTGGCATCACACAGAGCTCCTATATTTTCTTCCCAGAAGCACCCATAGGACTTCTAGTGTGTTAGTGGCATCACACAGAGCTCCTATATTTTCTTCTCAGCAGCACCCATAGGACTTCTAGTGTGTTAGTGGCATCACACAGAGCTCCTATATTTTCTTCCCAGAAGCACCCATAGGACTTCTAGTGTGTTAGTGGCAGCACACAGAGCTCCTATATTTTCTTCCCAGAAGCACCCATAGGACTTCTAGTGTGTTAGTGGCATCACGCAGAGCTCCCATATTTTCTTCCCAGAAGCACCCATAGGACTTCTAGTGTGTTAGTGGCATCACACAGAGCTCCTATATTTTCTTCCCAGAAGCACCCATAGGACTTCTAGTGTGTTAGTGGCATCACACAGAGCTCCTATATTTTCTTTCCAGAAGCACCCATAGGACTTCTAGTGTGTTAGTGGCATCACACAGAGCTCCCATATTTTCTTCCCAGAAGCACCCATAGGACTTCTAGTGTGTTAGTGGCATCACACAGAGCTCCTATATTTTCTTCCCAGAAGCACCCATAGGACTTCTAGTGTGTTAGTGGCATCACACAGAGCTCCTATATTTTCTTCCCAGAAGCACCCATAGGACTTCTAGTGTGTTAGTGGCATCACACAGAGCTCCTATATTTTCTTCTCAGCAGCACCCATAGGACTTCTAGTGTGTTAGTGGCATCACACAGAGCTCCTATATTTTCTTCCCAGAAGCACCCATAGGACTTCTAGTGTGTTAGTGGCATCACACAGAGCTCCTATATTTTTTTCCCAGAAGCACCCATAGGACTTCTAGTGTGTTAGTGGCATCACACAGAGCTCCTATATTTTCTTCTCAGCAGCACCCATAGGACTTCTAGTGTATTGGTGGCATCACACAGAGCTCCTATATTTTCTTCCCAGAAGCACCCATAGGACTTCTAGTGTGTTAGTGGCATCACACAGAGCTCCTATATTTTCTTCTCAGCAGCACCCATAGGACTTCTAGTGTGTTAGTGGCATCACACAGAGCTCCTATATTTTCTTCTCAGCAGCACCCATAGGACTTCTAGTGTGTTAGTGGCATCACACAGAGCTCCCATATTTTCTTCCCAGAAGCACCCATAGGACTTCTAGTGTGTTAGTGGCATCACACAGAGCTCCTATATTTTCTTCCCAGAAGCACCCATAGGACTTCTAGTGTGTTAGTGGCATCACACAGAGCTCCCATATTTTCTTCCAGAAGCACCCATAGGACTTCTAGTGTGTTAGTGGCATCACACAGAGCTCCCATATTTTCTTCCCAGAAGCACCCATAGGACTTCTAGTGTGTTAGTGGCATCACACAGAGCTCCCATATTTTCTTCCCAGAAGCACCCATAGGACTTCTAGTGTGTTAGTGGCATCACACAGAGCTCCTATATTTTCTTCCCAGAAGCACCCATAGGACTTCTAGTGTGTTAGTGGCATCACACAGAGCTCCTATATTTTTTTCCCAGAAGCACCCATAGGACTTCTAGTGTGTTAGTGGCATCACACAGAGCTCCTATATTTTCTTCTCAGCAGCACCCATAGGACTTCTAGTGTGTTGGTGGCATCACACAGAGCTCCTATATTTTCTTCCCAGAAGCACCCATAGGACTTCTAGTGTGTTAGTGGCATCACACAGAGCTCCTATATTTTCTTCTCAGCAGCACCCATAGGACTTCTAGTGTGTTAGTGGCATCACACAGAGCTCCTATATTTTCTTCTCAGCAGCACCCATAGGACTTCTAGTGTGTTAGTGGCATCACACAGAGCTCCCATATTTTCTTCCCAGAAGCACCCATAGGACTTCTAGTGTGTTAGTGGCATCACACAGAGCTCCTATATTTTCTTCCCAGAAGCACCCATAGGACTTCTAGTGTGTTAGTGGCATCACACAGAGCTCCCATATTTTCTTCCCAGAAGCACCCATAGGACTTCTAGTGTGTTAGTGGCATCACACAGAGCTCCCATATTTTCTTCCCAGAAGCACCCATAGGACTTCTAGTGTGTTAGTGGCATCACACAGAGCTCCCATATTTTCTTCCCAGAAGCACCCATAGGACTTCTAGTGTGTTAGTGGCATCACACAGAGCTCCCATATTTTCTTCCCAGAAGCACCCATAGGACTTCTAGTGTGTTAGTGGCATCACACAGAGCTCCCATATTTTCTTCCCAGAAGCACCCATAGGACTTCTAGTGTGTTAGTGGCATCACACAGAGCTCCCATATTTTCTTCCCAGAAGCACCCATAGGACTTCTAGTGTGTTAGTGGCATCACACAGAGCTCCCATATTTTCTTCCCAGAAGCACCCATAGGACTTCTAGTGTGTTAGTGGCATCACACAGAGCTCCTATATTTTCTTCTCAGCAGCACCCATAGGACTTCTAGTGTGTTAGTGGCATCACACAGAGCTCCTATATTTTCTTCCCAGAAGCACCCATAGGACTTCTAGTGTGTTAGTGGCATCACACAGAGCTCCTATATTTTCTTCCCAGAAGCACCCATAGGACTTCTAGTGTGTTAGTGGCATCACACAGAGCTCCTATATTTTCTTCTCAGCAGCACCCATAGGACTTCTAGTGTGTTAGTGGCATCACACAGAGCTCCTATATTTTCTTCCCAGAAGCACCCATAGGACTTCTAGTGTGTTAGTGGCATCACACAGAGCTCCCATATTTTCTTCCCAGAAGCACCCATAGGACTTCTAGTGTGTTAGTGGCATCACACAGAGCTCCCATATTTTCTTCCCAGAAGCACCCATAGGACTTCTAGTGTGTTAGTGGCATCACACAGAGCTCCCATATTTTCTTCCCAGAAGCACCCATAGGACTTCTAGTGTGTTAGTGGCATCACACAGAGCTCCCATATTTTCTTCCCAGAAGCACCCATAGGACTTCTAGTGTGTTAGTGGCATCACACAGAGCTCCCATATTTTCTTCCCAGAAGCACCCATAGGAATTCTAGTGTGTTAGTGGCATCACACAGAGCTCCCATATTTTCTTCCCAGAAGCACCCATAGGACTTCTAGTGTGTTAGTGGCATCACACAGAGCTCCCATATTTTCTTCCCAGAAGCACCCATAGGACTTCTAGTGTGTTAGTGGCATCACACAGAGCTCCCATATTTTCTTCCCAGAAGCACCCATAGGACTTCTAGTGTGTTAGTGGCATCACACAGAGCTCCCATATTTTCTTCCCAGAAGCACCCATAGGACTTCTAGTGTGTTAGTGGCATCACACAGAGCTCCTATATTTTCTTCTCAGCAGCACCCATAGGACTTCTAGTGTGTTAGTGGCATCACACAGAGCTCCTATATTTTCTTCCCAGAAGCACCCATAGGACTTCTAGTGTGTTAGTGGCATCACACAGAGCTCCTATATTTTCTTCCCAGAAGCACCCATAGGACTTCTAGTGTGTTAGTGGCATCACACAGAGCTCCTATATTTTCTTCCAGCAGCACCCATAGGACTTCTAGTGTGTTAGTGGCATCACACAGAGCTCCTATATTTTCTTCCCAGAAGCACCCATAGGACTTCTAGTGTGTTAGTGGCATCACACAGAGCTCCTATATTTTCTTCCCAGAAGCACCCATAGGACTTCTAGTGTGTTAGTGGCATCACACAGAGCTCCCATATTTTCTTCCCAGAAGCACCCATAGGACTTCTAGTGTGTTAGTGGCATCACACAGAGCTCCTATATTTTCTTCCCAGAAGCACCCATAGGACTTCTAGTGTGTTAGTGGCATCACACAGAGCTCCTATATTTTCTTTCCAGAAGCACCCATAGGACTTCTAGTGTGTTAGTGGCATCACACAGAGCTCCCATATTTTCTTCCCAGATGCACCCATAGGACTTATAGTGTGTTAGTGGCATCACACAGAGCTCCTATATTTTCTTCCCAGAAGCACCCATAGGACTTCTAGTGTGTTAGTGGCATCACACAGAGCTCCTATATTTTCTTCCCAGAAGCACCCATAGGACTTCTAGTGTGTTAGTGGCATCACACAGAGCTCCTATATTTTCTTCCCAGAAGCACCCATAGGACTTCTAGTGTGTTAGTGGCATCACACAGAGCTCCTATATTTTCTTCCCAGAAGCACCCATAGGACTTCTAGTGTGTTAGTGGCATCACACAGAGCTCCTATATTTTCTTCCCAGAAGCACCCATAGGACTTCTAGTGTGTTAGTGGCATCACACAGAGCTCCTATATTTTCTTCCCAGAAGCACCCATAGGACTTCTAGTGTGTTAGTGGCATCACACAGAGCTCCTATATTTTCTTCTCAGCAGCACCCATAGGACTTCTAGTGTGTTAGTGGCATCACACAGAGCTCCTATATTTTCTTCGCAGAAGCACCCATAGGACTTCTAGTGTGTTAGTGGCATCACACAGAGCTCCTATATTTTCTTCCCAGAAGCACCCATAGGACTTCTAGTGTGTTAGTGGCATCACACAGAGCTCCCATATTTTCTTCCCAGAAGCACCCATAGGACTTCTAGTGTGTTAGTGGCATCACACAGAGCTCCTATATTTTCTTCCCAGAAGCACCCATAGGACTTCTAGTGTGTTAGTGGCATCACACAGAGCTCCTATATTTTCTTCCCAGAAGCACCCATAGGACTTCTAGTGTGTTAGTGGCATCACACAGAGCTCCCATATTTTCTTCCCAGATGCACCCATAGGACTTCTAGTGTGTTAGTGGCATCACACAGAGCTCCTATATTTTCTTCCAGAAGCACCCATAGGACTTCTAGTGTGTTAGTGGCATCACACAGAGCTCCTATATTTTCTTCCCAGAAGCACCCATAGGACTTCTAGTGTGTTAGTGGCATCACACAGAGCTCCTATATTTTCTTCCCAGAAGCACCCATAGGACTTCTAGTGTGTTAGTGGCATCACACAGAGCTCCTATATTTTTCTTCCCAGAAGCACCCATAGGACTTCTAGTGTGTTAGTGGCATCACACAGAGCTCCTATATTTTCTTCCCAGAAGCACCCATAGGACTTCTAGTGTGTTAGTGGCATCACACAGAGCTCCTATATTTTCTTCCCAGAAGCACCCATAGGACTTCTAGTGTGTTAGTGGCATCACACAGAGCTCCTATATTTTCTTCCCAGAAGCACCCATAGGACTTCTAGTGTGTTAGTGGCATCACACAGAGCTCTTATATTTTCTTCTCAGCAGCACCCATAGGACTTCTAGTGTGTTAGTGGCATCACACAGAGCTCCTATATTTTCTTCCAGAAGCACCCATAGGACTTCTAGTGTGTTAGTGGCATCACACAGAGCTCCTATATTTTCTTCTCAGCAGCACCCATAGGACTTCTAGTGTGTTAGTGGCATCAGACAGAGCTCCTATATTTTCTTCCCAGAAGCACCCATAGGACTTCTAGTGTGTTAGTGGCATCACACAGAGCTCCTATATTTTCTTCTCAGCAGCACCCATAGGACTTCTAGTGTGTTAGTGGCATCACACAGAGCTCCTATATTTTCTTCCCAGAAGCACCCATAGGACTTCTAGTGTGTTAGTGGCAGCACACAGAGCTCCTATATTTTCTTCTCAGCAGCACCCATTTTTTATACTATATACACTACCGACTACAATGGCTGGAAGACCGCCAAGGAGAGGCAGAGCGTGCCGAGGCAAGAACACAGGGCAGGCAGGCTCTGTTTCTAGAGACAACAGTGCTGGCCGTGGACGTGGTCGTGCATCGTCATCAGCACGTGGCCATGGGACACGCGTCTTTGTTTTCGGCAGCTGGACATGTGGAGCCGCATCATGCTGAAGGCTTGGTAGAATGGATGACCAAGCCCTCCTCATCCTCCTCATCCTCTCTCACCCAGGCTCAGGGTACTGGCAGAGCAGCTGCCAACGCGTACTCAATGGCATCATCAGCCACCCCTTACCTAGACCCACCATGTCCTCCTGAGGAGTCCCCCGAACTCTTTGAGCACAGTGTTGGGTACATGCTCCAGGAGGATGCCCAACGATTCGAAGGCTCGGATGATGATACCCAGCTTGAGGAAGGCAGTAGTGTGCGCGCAGAGAGAGGGGATGCTGAAGGACAGCAATCTGGCAGTACTGTTCCACCAGCTGCAGCTTACTGCCAGGTTTGCTCTAGTGGTGAAGAGGGAGGGGATGATGAGGTCACTGACTCCACGTGGGTGCCTGAAGGGAGAGAGGAGGAGGAGGAGGAGGATGCGGCGTCACATGTCCAACGAGGCAGGATGCCCCCTGGAGGCCAGCTAGAGGCCAGCACAGCAACTGTACCACACCGCAGAGCTCCGCCTGTGCAGGGCGCTGCCTCTGCACGTTATCACAAAAGTTCTTTGGTGTGGGCCTTTTTTGAGACGAGTGCATCAGATCGCACCACTGCTATTTGCAATATTTGTCTCAAGCGTATCTCGCTTGGCCAAAACATCAGCCGCTTGGGCACCACAAGCATGAGCAGACATATGTCGACCTGCCATGCAGCTCGTTGGCAAGCACACATAAAAGACCCACACCAAAGAACAAAGCGGACCTCTCCTTACTCCTCATCAGCTGGGATCTCCATCCCCACTATATCTTCAGTCCTCTCTGAAAGCTGCTCTGAGAGGACTGAAGGTGTAGAATTAGGTGTGTCACAACCAAGTACTTGCAGTACACCGACGTCCGATTGTAGCAGGCAAATTTCCCTGCCCCAGCTGCTGGACCGTCGAAAGAAGTATACTCCCAGCCATCCACATGCCCAGCGGTTGAATGCTAGCTTGGCTAAATTGCTAGCACTTCAACTGCTGCCTTTTCAGTTGGTAGACTCGGCCCCCTTCCGTGAGTTTGTTCAATGTGCGGTTCCTCAGTGGCAGGTTCCCAAACGCCACTTTTTCTCACGGAAGGCGATTCCGTCTCTCTACCGGCATGTGGAAGGCAAAATCCATGCCTCGCTGGACAGGGCGGTCAGCGGTAAGGTGCATATTACTGCTGACTCATGGTCCAGCAGGCATGGACAGGGACGTTATCTTTCTTTCACGGCCCATTGGGTCACTCTATTGGCAGCTGGGAGGGATGCAGGACAAGGTGCAGTAGTGTTGGAGGTTGTTCCGCCACCACGCCTCCAAAATGCTACTACTGGTTGTGACACACCTCTCTCCTCCACCCCCTCCTCTTCTTCTTCCTCCGGTGCTCTGTCCTCGGAACCAGCGGTGCTCCGTAGGCGTACAAGGGGCTACGCGAGTACGCAGGCAAAAAGATGCCATGCCGTGCTTGCGCTGGTGTGTTTGGGGGACAGGAGCCACACTGGGCCAGAGGTTCTGGCAGCTCTGCAGGGGCAGGCCGAGAGGTGGTTGACGCCACGCCAGCTTAAGCCAGGAATGGTCGTTTCTGACAATGGCACCAACCTCCTCTCCACCCTGCGACAGGGGCAGCTCACCCATGTGCCCTGTATGGCTCACGTCCTCAACCTGTTGGTGCAGCGGTTCTTGGGCAGGTTCCCAGGCTTACAGGATGTCCTGAGGCAGGCCAGGAAAGTCTGTGTGCATTTCCGCCGATCTTATAATGCCAGTGTTCGGCTGACTGAGCTGCAAAAGGAGCTGAACCTGCCCAAGAACCGCCTAATATGTGACATGCCCACCAGGTGGAACTCAACGTTGGCCATGCTGCAGTGACTGCACACGCAGCAGAGGGCCATCAATGAGTACCTTTGCGATTACGGCACCAGGACAGGGTCAGGGGAGCTTGGCTTTTTTTCCCCACGCCAGTGGAGCATGATCAGGGATGAATTCACTGTCCTCTCACCATTTGAAGAGGCCACGAGGAGGGTGAGCAGTGACAGTGCATGCATCAGTGACACTGTACCTCTTGTCCACCTGTTGGAGCATACGCTGCGTGGGATAATGGACAGGGCACTTGAGGCAAAACAGAGGCAGGAAGAGGAGGACTTCCTTGCCTCTCAAGGCCCCCTTTATCCAGACAGTGTTCCTTCTGTCCCACCCATCACACAGGAAGAGGATGAGGATGAGGATGAGGAGGAGGAGGATTGTGTGAGCATGGAGGTGGAGCCTGGCACTCAGCATCAGCAGCAGCAGTCTTTTAGGGATGATGTACAGTCCCAACAAACCAGTGGACTTGTACGTGGCTGGGAGGAGGTGGCTGGCGATCATGTCATCCTCAGTGACCCAGAAGACTCCGGACCGAATGCCTCAGCTAACCTACGCTGCATGGCCTCCCTGATCCTGCAAAGCCTGCGGAAGGATCCTCGTGTTCTTCGGATCAAGGAGAGGGACCATTACTGGCTGGCCACTCTCCTTGATCCACGGTACAAGGGTAAGGTTGCGGACCTTATCTTGCCGTCGCAGAGGGAGCAGAGGATGAGACATCTCAGGGAGGCTTGCAGAAAGGTCTGTGCAACGCGTTCCCAGAAACTGGGAGGTTACAAACTCCTGGTCCTGGACGACGAGTTGCTGAGGCTTCGGTCAGTAGCAGAAGGAGCGGTGGGGAAGGTGGACGTCTGACCGATGCGTTCAGACAATTTTTTAGTCCGCAGCCCCAAGGTATGATCGGTTCCAGCAACCATCGCCAGCGTCTGATATACATGGTGCAGGAATACCTAGGGGCAAGGTCAGACTTGGACACCTTTCCCACCGAAAATCCTCTGGCTTACTGGGTCCTGAGGATGGATCACTGGCCAGAGCTTGCACAGTATGCAATTGAGCTACTGGCCTGTCCTGCATCCAGCGTTCTTTCCGAACGCACATTCAGTGCTGCTGGAGGATTTGTCACCGATCATAGGGTGCGCCTGTCCACCGACTCGGTTGATCGACCGACCTTCATAAAAATGAATCAGTCTTGGATCACCACCAGCTACCAGGCACCTGAAGTGGATATAACGGAATAATTTATAAAGGCACATCCCTTCAAGACTGCCTATGCTGATGCTGAGTGACTGTCCTGTTATGTTCACTGACTATCCTCTTCCTCGTCCTCAATGATCCATGCCACCACACCAGTGCCTAAGGCACAATTTTTCAGCCCCTGTATAACAGGGGCGTGTACTTACAATTTTTTAAAAAGATGCTACAAGATGCAACAGGTGTGACTGCTGTGCTCCAAGTACAGTATCTGTGAGGGTTGCAGTGTTGTGGCACCAGCACCAGTGCCTAAGGCACAATTTTTCAGCCCCTGTTGGGGCGTGTAATTACAATTTTTAGGCAATGCTTTGCAACAGGTCTCATTGCTGTGCTCAGAGTACAGTATCTGTGAGGGGTTGCAGTGTTGTGGCACCAGCACCAGTGCCTAAGGCACAATTTTTCAGCCCCTGTTGGGGCGTGTAATTACAATTTTTAGGCAATGCTTTGCAACAGGTCTCATTGCTGTGCTAAGAGTACAGTATCTGTGAGGGGTTGCAGTGTTGTGGCACCAGCACCAATGCCTAAGGCACAATTTTTCAGCCCCTGTTTAACAGGGGCGTGTAATTACAAATCTTGATCTAATAGTTCACAGCAGGGCCCATTCCTGCGCCCACCAAGAGTAACTATGAGGGCCTACAGTCTTGTGGCAACACCGTCCACCACCACCACCACCACCAAAGGCCCAATTTTTCTGCCCTGTTCAACAGGTGCATGCAATTACAAATCTTGATCTAATAACTCACAGCAGGGCCCATTCGGGTAGCCATGCCATTTTTCTCAAGGATTTTAA
Source organism: Lithobates sylvaticus (assembly GCA_028564925.1). Lineage (NCBI taxonomy): Eukaryota > Metazoa > Chordata > Amphibia > Anura > Ranidae > Lithobates > Lithobates sylvaticus. The sequence continues at coordinate 195,620,221 of CM053034.1, forward strand.
GCCATATGGAGGCCAGGACAAGACATGACATTAAAGCCGCAAGTGGTTTTAAATGGCTTCCTTTTTTCCTTTACAAATGTCATTTTGTGCAAGGACAGTTCTAAACACGGGAAACACATGCCACTTCACAGGCATACTTTAGACACCCCCCAGGTACCATATTTAAAGGAAAATTTCACTTTTTTTTTTTCACTTTATGCATCATTAAAATGACTGCTCCCGAAAAAACGTTAGTTTTTAAAAGTTCTTTTTGCATTGATATATGTCCCCTGGGGCAGGACCCGGGTCCCCAAACCTGTTTTATGACATTAACATGCATATTGGCCGTTGTAATTAGCAATTTTGATTTTGAACGTTCGCGTCCATTATAACGAATAGGTTCGAAAATTCGCGCAAATTTTCGGTCCGTTCGAAGGTTCTGGTGAGAACCGAACCCGGGGGTGTTCGGCTCATCCCTACTTGTGGGGCAGGAAGCGAGGTGTAACCTTCACAATGACAGCAATAAGAATTGGAAAATAGTATTTACTTTTCCAAATCTGAGAAAAAGTTGTGGCTGTAGTTGGGATTTTTAGGTGACATTGGGCTTCAGGAACTGGGAAGAGTTGCGGTACAAGCAGAATGCTGCGCCAAATGTTTGTGGCATAGCAGGACTGCTATTAGAAATTACGGGGCCCCATACAACCTAGCTGGCAGGGATAAGGGACAATAAGATAGTACATAATGTTACGCTACTAAAATGCTTGAAATATATTCAATATAATACAGTGCTAGATAGACATGTGCACTGACAAAAAATTTGTTCATTTTCGTTTTCGTTTCATTAGTTTTTTTGCTTTTTTCGGAAAATCGAAAATTCGGGAATTTGGAAATTCAGAAATTCGCAAATTCGGAATTCAGAAATTTTTCGTGAATTTTCACATTTCTATTTTTCGGATTTCTGAATTTCGAACTTTCGGATTTCCGAATTTCTGAATTTCCGAATTTCGTATTTTCGGATTTCCGGATTTCCGAATTTTGTATTTTCGGAAATTTGAAAATTCGGAAATTTGAAAATTCGGAAATTTGAAAATTCGGAAATTTGAAAATTCGGAAATCCGAAAATTTGGAAATTTGGAAATTTGGAAATTCGGAAATGTCAAAATTCCGAATTTCAAAATTTCAAAATTCCGAATTTCAAAATTTCAAAATTCCGAATTTCGCAAATTTTGAAATTCGGAATTTCGCAAATTTTGAAATTCGGAATTTCGCTAATTTTGAAATTCGGAATTTCGCAAATTTTGAAATTCGGAATTTCGCAAATTTTGAAATTCAGAATTTTTGGAAATTTAAAAATTCAGAAATTCGGAATTAACGAATTTGTCAAAATTCGTTAAACTAATTAGGAACTAAACGAATTGCACATGTCTAGCACTGCTAGAACACCACCAATACGAAGCCTTTCACTGCCAGGTCCGTATGTTGTACGCTACAGCCACCGGGATTGTGTATGAAACTGATAGGCAGCTGCGCCATCCGATTGCTCTCACACACCCCCGGTACCGGTGCTCCCCCGCACGCCCCCCGGGAACATCTGCGGGCCCGAGAACAATATGGCAGGTGCCGGCGGCTGAAGGGGAAGGAGAAGAGCGTACACACGTCTGCTCTCCTCCCCTTCTAGCTGTCAGCATCTAGGTGTCCCCGGCTAGTTTAGCTGGGAAGGATGTTCTGCAGTGCGATCTGCGTTGTAAAACATTCAGTGGAACCTGTCATCTAGAAATCATCATATATGGAACTTTTTGTCTCCTCAGTGATGGAAAAAAATATTTTGCAAGAAAATTAAGTTACACCCAAGCACATAAAATCCCCACCCCCCAAGTTTTTTTGAGGCCCCCCCCCCACATATACGCACATACGGACCTAAACACATGCATTGGGGACGCCTATGCATGAAAACATTGATTGCATTGCACATGTTACATGTCTCCGCACACACCGGAGTGAGAGCAATAAAACCTGATACCTATAGGGGGCTTTTGAATGGTCGCCTATAGAAAATATAGGGTACTGAACTTGGTCGCCATTTCACAGCCACACAAAAATGTAAGGTTTGGCATGTTGGGTATTCATTTACTTAGTCTTTTATATTTTACAAATGTCATTGGAGCAGCTAACATTGCCGAAAGACTATCGGTAGGGTAGGATTTGTGTATGTATAAATGTAGCGCTAGAGTGAAAGTAGTTTTTTTTTTTAAAGTTTTTTCAAAAAACTATATGTTTTAGGTGTGATACCTTATACATAAGACACAAAAAAGGGGGGAAGAGGGCAAATTCCCGGATATAGCTTATCTGTCTTAGTACCATATAAATAGAGATAAAAAACCCTTATTGGAGCATAATTATAAACTGTAAAATTACTTATGCAATAAAACCCAATAAAAGGTTAAAAATACACATGTGATTAAAATAGTGAATTAATAACAGGTGGTTCTGTGATAAGAACAATATGTGACAAATATATAAATAAATGACTTGTGATAAAAATAAATAATAAACGTAAAAACTCAAAGTTGAATTTTAAGTGCTGAGTGAGAGAAACTATATAAATGAATATATAGTGGTGAAGTCCATCTCAGAAATAATTGGTGAATAAATGAGTGACATTAATTCAAGTCCATAGAAAGATGGCTAGTGATCAAACAGATGATACTGTTCAAGCAGGTGTTCAACGTGCCGGGTGAAGTGATAGTTGGGTTTTTTTTCTTTTATATTTTACCAAAAGTGTGGGTTATTGTGTTTGTTTTCTCTAGAATTCACTTAAACGGAGTTCCGCCAAAATTTTTGTTTTTAAAATACTGCAGCTGCTGACTTTTAAAATAAGGACACTTACCTGTCTAGGGCGCCCGCGATGTCTTTACCCGAAGCTGATCAGTCCCTCGGCTCCTGGGTGCAGGCGCTGCCATCTTCAGTAAGGGAATCAGGAAGTGAAGCCTTGCGGCTTTACAGCCTGGTTCTCTACTGAGCATGCGCGAGTTGCTCTGCACATCCTAACTAGTCCCTGCTGTCTTCCGGGACTTGTGGGGGGGCGGCGGAGGGGCCAGACATGGCGTAGATCGCCGCAGATTCTGCTGCGATCTATCACCGGAAGTGGGAGCAAATGCCTGTATTAGACAGGTATCTGCTCCCCCCCTCCCCCTGAAAGGTGCTAAATGTGACACCGGAGTGGAACTCCGCTTTAAGTGTATATTTTATTGAAATTTTGCACTTCATAGACATTTGTGGTAATATTGTGTGACATCAAAAATTGGAACTACCACTATTTTATACATAACATTGTTAGATTTTCCCTGGGGACTAAAATTGAGGCACATCAATTACAACATGATACAATCCAGTTAAAATCATAATAAGCTGATTTGTAACATTTAGTTCATACCCCATTTGAAGTCAATGGGGACCCGAACTTTTGAAGACTAAAATGGCTGTAAAAAAGTTAATGGAAAGGGCTAGAGGGCTGCAAATGGCAAACAAAAATGTTGTTAAGAGCATGGCAAGTGCTCTGCAAACAAATGTGGATAGGGAAATAACTTAAAAATAACAACAAAAAAAAAAAAATAAAAAAATAAAAAAATGCTGGAGGCCCCCTTCTCAGCAGAAGAGGTACAGGAAGTCATTAAGAACCTCAGAAACTCAACGGCAATATGCCGCACCGGTGGTGGGAATACCCCAGAATACGCACTTTCTGGAAAAAATTATTCAATTTAATGGATAAGATAGTGGTAAAATAAAATACTTGGAAATTAAAAAAAAAAAAAAATTATAATCTTGACCTAGGAGGACGAAATTCATATGGAGTAGGAGGTTGTGGTGGCGGTGGATGTGGCGGTGTAGGTGGAAGCAGCGGTGGAGGAGGATGAGGTAGCCAACACTGGTTCAAAAATACAACAATGGCTGGGTAAGGCTAGTGGTGAATGATGTGTCGAATTCTGTCCCCCGTCGCATAGTGTCCGCCCTGTACTGCGCTTGCTCAGTACGTAGGACAAGGGGATTTTGAAACTCTCTGAAGACGATGCGTGGTGACTCCAGGTTCAAGCCACATCATCCGAGGTTGAAGCCTAGCCAAGCGAGCCCGTGAGGGGCCCTGTTACTATGTGCTACCGTATGTCCACTTGGATGGTCGGGCTTGAACCTGCACTCACTGCGCAGGCGACGTTCATCTTTGGAGATTTTGTGAATCTCCTTGTCCTCCGTACTGCGCAAGCACTGCACCTGTGCAGTAAGTGGCCGGACACTATCCGATAGCAAGACAGTTTTCGTCAGAACACCGGTATATGTGTCTATTCTGCACAAGGTACGGCCAAGTCCTGTGGGATCCATGCCTGGTTCATTTTAAGGAATGTGAGCTTGTCCACATTGGCTCTGGACAGGCGGGTGCGCTTGTCTGTGATAACGCCCCCTGCCGTGTTAAATACACGTTCAGATAATACACTGGCTGCAGGGCAGGCCAGCACCTCCAAGGCGTAAAGGGCAAGCTCAGGCCATGTGCCCAATTTGGAGACCCAGAAGTTGAAGGGGGCAGACCCGTCATTCAGTACGTGTAGGCGTGTGCACACATACTGCTCCACCATGTTGGTGAAATGCTGCCTCCTGCTAAGACAATCCATCTCAGCTGGTGGTGCTGGTTGTTGTGGTGTGCTGACAAAGCTTTTCCACATTTCGGCAATGCTTACCCTGCCTTCCGAGGTGCTGGCGGTGCCCCGGCTGCGTTGGCGACCTCTTCCTCCTCCTCTGCCTTCGCCTTGTGCTTCCACCGTACCCCCTCTGCCAAGTGGGAATGCCACCAGCAGCACGTCTACCAGCGTTCGCTTGTACTTGCGCATCTTACGATCACGCTCCAGTGAGGTAATTAGGGACGGCACGTTGTCCTTGTAATGGGGATCCAGCAGGGTGGCCACCCAAAAATCAGCACCAGTTAAAATGTGGGAAACTCGGCGGTCGTTGCGGAGACACTGCAGCATGTAATCGCTCATGTGTGCCAGGCTGCCAAGAGGCAACGAAAAGCTGTCCTCTGTGGGAGGTGTATCGTCTGTGTCCTCTGTATCCCCCCAGCCACGCACCAGTGATGGACATGAGCTGGTCTGGGTGCCACCCTGCTGTGAACGTGGTTCCTCCTCCTCCATTTCCTCCTCATCCTCCACCTCGTCATCCTCCAGAACTGTGCCCTTGCTGCTGGACAATTGTGTACCTGGCGCTTGTTGGTGCAGGAACCCACCCCCATAGTCACTTGTAAATGACTGCCCTGAAAGCCTTGGAAATTAACCCTCTTCCTCCTCCTCCTCCTGTGCCACATCCTCTTCCATCATCACCTGAAGCGTTTTTTCAAGGAGGCATAGAACTGGGATAGTAATGCTGAGAACGGCATCATCGGCACTGGCCATGTTGGTGGAGTACTCGAAACAGCGCAACAAGGCACACAGGTCTCGCATGGAGGTCCAGTTATTGGTGGTGAAGTGGTGCTGTTCCGCAGAGCGACTCATGCGTGCGTGCTGCAGCTGAAACTCCACTATCGCCTGCTGCTGCTCGCACAGTCTGGCAAGCATGTGCAAAGTGGAGTTCCACCTTGTGGGCACGTCATATATGAGACGGTGAGCGGGAAGGCCGAAGTTACGCTGCAGCGCTGACAAGCGAGCAGCAGCAGGGTGAGAACGCCGAAAGTGTGCACAGATGGCCCGCACTTTCTGCAGCAGCTCTGGCATATCGAGGTAATTTTTAAGGAACCTCTGAACCACCAAGTTCAGCACATGCGCCAGGCAAGGGATGTGCATCAAACCGGCAAGGCCCAGAGCTGCTACGAGATTTTGCCCATTATCGCACACCACCAGGCCGGGCTTGAGGCTCACTGCCACCAACCACTCGTCGGTCTGTTGTTCCATGTCCCTCCACAACTCCTGCGCGGTGTGGGTTTTTTCTCCCAAACAGGAAAGTTTTAAAACTGCCTGCTGTCGTTTAGCCCTGGCTGTGCTGAAGTTGGTGGTGAAGGTGTTACGCTGACCGGATGAGGAGGCGGTAGAGGATGAGGAGGTGGAGTAGGAGGAGTTAGCAACAGGAGGCAAACGGAAGTGCCCTGCAATCCTCGGTGGTGGAAGGACATGCGCCAAACTGCTATCCACCTCAGGCCCAGCCGCCACTACATTTACCCAGTGTGCTGTTAGGGAGATATAACGTCCCTGACCGTGCTTACTGGTCCACGCATCCGTAGTTAGGTGGACCTTGCCACAGATGGCGTTGCGCAGTGCACACCTGATTTTGTCCCCCACTTGGTTGTGCAGGGAAGGGATAGCTCGCCTGGAAAAGTAGTGGCGGCTGGGCACGACGTACTGTGGGACAGCCAATGACATCAGCCTTTTAAAACTCTGCGTCTCCACCAGACCGAATGACAGCATTTCAAAGGCGAGGAATTTTGAAATGCTGGCATTCAGGGCCAGGGATCGCGGGTGGCTAGGGGGGTACTTCCTCTTCCGCTCCAGTGTTTGGGAGATAGAGAGCTGAACGCTTCCATGGAACATTGTGGAGATGGTTGGTGACCCAGGTGGTAGCGTTGCTGGCAGATCCTCTGTTTGCGGGTTGGCAGGTGCCACTGTCACTACAGAGGTGGATGAAGAGGCCGAGACTGCAGCAGAAGAAGAAGCAGGAGGAGCCAGAGACCTTTCTTGTTTTTTGAGGTGTCTACTCCACTGCATCTTGTGCTTTGCACTTAGATGCCTGGTCATGCAGGTTGTGCTCAGGTAGAGAACGTTTATGCCTCGCTTCAGGCTCTGATTGCACAGCGTGCAAACCACTCGTGTCTTGTCATCAGCACATTGTCTGAAGAACTGCATTGCTAGGGAACTCCTTGGACCTGGCTTTGGTGTGCTTGGTCCCTTGCTGCGTTGGGCAGTAGCAGACGTACTGTCTAGGGGACGGACGCTCCGCTTTTGCACCCTGCTCCCTCTTCTGCTGTGCTGGTGGCTCTGTGCGACCACCGCCTCTTCCTCCGAACTACACTGGTCACCTGCATGACGTTGATTCCATGTGGGGTCAAGGACCTCATCGTCCTCCACATCATCTTCCACCCAGTCTTCACCCCTGCCCTCCTTGTCGGTCTGCACAATGGCGAAAGCAGCAGCAGTTGGCACCTGTGTTTCTTCATCATCTGAGACGTGCTGCGATGGTCCTCCCATGTACTCATCATGAAACATAAGTGGTTGGGCATCGGTGCACACAATCTCTTCCACTTCTGGAGCAGGGCTAGGTGGATGGCCCTGGGAAACCCTGCTAACAGAGTCATCAAAAAGCAGAAGAGACTGCTGCATTATTTGGGGCTCAGACTGATTGGCTGATTTGCAAGGGGGTGAGGTGAAAGACTGATGGACATCGGCTGCAGGTGCAAACTCTGAACTTTCATCAGGAGACTGGGTGGGAGACAATGTGAAGGAACCGGAGGCACTGTCAGCAACCCAATCTACTATCGCCTGTACTTGTCCTGGCCTCAACATTCGTACAGCCTCATTAGGTGCGCCAAAATACCGCTGCAGGCTCTGTCGCCTACTCGCACCTGAGGAAGGTGTTTCACTTGTGCGTGTAGATGGCACAGATCGACCACGTCCTCTCCCTGCAACAGGAGCTCCACCAGCAGCACCACGACCTTTTTTGACGATCTCCTCATATTTTCAAAATGTATGATCTTGCCCTAAATGGGTGTTTTTGCAATAGCAGAATACACCCACAGTATGTAAAGCGTGTATCTCAAAAACTGCAAAACTGCAGAAAATGGTATGTAAAAAAAAAATTTTCACTACAATTTTTTTTTGGGATAGCACAATAGAAGAAATATAGATCGGTTGAATATGTCAGACTCCTACACACATGCAGAAAACACTGCAAAATTTTATTTTTTTTTTTGCAATGTTTTTTGCAATAGCAGAAAACACCCACAGTATGTATAGGGTGTATCTCTCAGTAACATATGCAGTGCTGGTGCACTGAGCTTGCAGATAAGTTATATTTTGTCTGGCACTGGCCTCATGGCACTGTAAAAAGACTGTGCGCTGCAACCCAGCCATTTAGGAATCTGGATAATTCTCTCTCCCTCAAAAAAGACACTCTCTAGCTATGTAGATCGCTCGCTGACTATTACTAATTAGAAGATATTTCAGGAATGTGGACTGACTCCTATCAGACGGACTCCTATCATGAAATTCTCTCACAACAGCAGCCAGGAACCTGTCCTAAAGCAGAGTGACGTGCTGTGCTGTGTACCTTATATAGAGGCTGGGTCACATGCTGCACTGGCCAATCACAGCCATGCCATTAGTAGGCATGGCTGTGATGGCTTCTAAGGGCACACTAGTGAAACTAACGTGGATTGGCTGCCCTGCAGCTTTTAAAAAAGCGCCAATACATCGCCGAACACCGGACCCGAACCCGAACATACAGTCAATTGTTCGGGTTCGGGTCCGGGCCCCGGACCCCCCGGACACCCAAAAGTCCGGTACGGACCCGAACTTTACAGTTCGGGTTCGCTCAACCCTAAACATTAAAAACACACAACATAGGTTGGACTTGATGGACTTGTGTCTTTTTTCAACCTCACCTACTATGTTACTATGTAATGTTCAAAGTCACTTAAATCCCCTTTCTTCCCCATTCTGATGCTCGGTTTGAACTTCAGAAAGTCGCCTTCATCATGTCTAGATGCCTAAATGTATTCAGTTGCTGCCATGTAATTGGCTGATTAGCAATTTTTGTTACCAAGCAATTGAACAGGTGTACCTAATAAAGTGGCCGGTGAGTGTGTGTGTATTATATATATATATATATTATATATATATATATATTATATATATATATATATATATATATATTTTTTTTTTTTTTTTTTTTTTATTATTTAGGACAAACAAAACTCTCTTTTCGTGATAGTCTCTTTACAAAATAATTTTATTTTATGCACTCCATAGACAAGGAAGAAACAAAATTAAAAACACATTTTTCTAATTTGACCTGTGTCTGTTTAAAAAAAAATGTGTTACTGTAGATAAAAATATACATTTTATTCTATTGTTAGATTTTTTTTAATTTTTTAAATAACAATAACATTATAATTCTGGAACAAGGCATTGCAAAGCTATTTACAAATGAAATAAGGGATTTCCCCCCTATGTTATGTTAACAAAACAAATAAAAAGTGTAAATCTTATTGGTTCTAAAAATATAAATAAACAAGCAAACCAAAAATAACAGGGCAATAAAGGGAGCGAAAAAGAAGGAGGAGTTAATTAGGGGCTGTTTAGGGTAAATTAAGGATTAATAAAGTACTAATTGGGAACAGATTTTTTTTTTTTAAATGTATACATTACATACAGTATCTCACAAAAGTAAGTACACCCCTCACATTTTTGAAAATATTTTCTTCTATCTTTTCATGGGACAACTTTTTTCTGATTTTCAGATCCTCAGAGAGTTCTTTGCCATGAGGTGCCATGTTGAACTTCCAATGACCAGTATGAGAGAGTGAGAGCGATAACACCAAATTTAACACACCTGCTCCCCATTCACACCTGAGACCTTGTAACACTAACGAGTCACATGACACCGGGGAGGGAAAATGGCTAATTGGGCCCAATTTGGACATTTTCACTTAGGGGTGTACTGAATTTTGTTGCCAGCGGTTTAGACATTATTGGCCGTGTGTTGAGTTATTTTGAGGAAACACCAAATTTACACTGTTATACAAGCTGTACACTCACTACTTTACATTGTAGACAAGTGTCATTTCTTCAGTGTTGTCACATGAAAAGATAGAAGAAAAGATTTACAAAAATGTGAGAGGTGTATTTACTTTTGTCAGATACTGTATATGTTTACTTGTCAGGTTGCTTTAACTGACTTTAAATGCAAATGGGAAATGCAAAATTATTATTTTTTTGTATCCTATCTCTCACCTGGACAATGTCCATAACCAATAGCATAAATAATCCTTTCATGATGAAGATAAAACTGTACGATTTTTTTTATTTCCCACTTTTTTTTTAACGCAAGAATATAGTTTTTCAACTTTGACGTATTAGTAAAACTGTACATATCATCACAATTAATTAGTGTATTCGGGTGAATTATACTTTTTTTTTTTTTAACCACTTCCCTACCGCCCACTGTCATATGACACCCACAAGGTGGATCTCCCATCCTGGGTGGGCGTCATATGACGTCCTCCCATTCACGGCCGCCTGGGGGGCGTGCGCGCCCGCGGCGTCGTTTGGGACCCGGTGCGGGTGCCCGGCGGCCGCGATGTCCGCCGGGCACCCGCGATTGCCCGTTAAAACAACGGGACCGCGCGGGACCGTGAAGCTGTGTGTGTAAACACACAGCTCCACGTCCTGTCAGCGGAGAGGAGACCGATCATGTGATCCCAGTACGGAGGAACACTGATCGGTCTCCTCCCCTTGTGAGTCCCCTCCCCCCACAGTTAGAATCACTATAGGGAACACATTAACCCCTGCAGCGCCCCCTAGTGTTAACCCCTTCCCTGCCAGTCACATTTACACAGTAATCACTGCAATTTTATAGCAACGATCGCCGTGTAAATGTGAATGGTCCCAAAAATGTGTCAAAAGTGTCCGAAGTGTCCGCCGCAATGTCGCAGCCACGGAAAAAAAATCGCAGATCGCCGCCATTACTAGTAAAAAAAAAAAAAATGCAATAAATCTATCCCCTATTTTGTAGACGCTATAACTTTTGCGCAAACCGATTTATATACGCTTATTGCGATTTTTTTTAACAAAAATATGTAGAAGAATACGTATCGGCCTAAACTGAGGAAAAAAATTGTTTTTTTTTAAAAAAATGGGATATTTATTATAGCAAAAAGTAAAAAATATTGTGTTTTTTTTCAAAATTGGCGCTCTTCTTTTGTTTATAGCGAAAAAAATAAAAACCGCAGAGGTGATCAAATACCACCAAAAGAAAGCTCTATTTGTGGGAAAAAAAGGATGTCAATTTTGTTTGGGTGTAACGTAGCAAGACCGCGCAATTGTTAGTTAAAGCGACGCAGTGCCGAATCGCAAAAAGTGCTCTGGTAAGGAAGGGTGTAAAATGACCCGGTGCTGAAGTGGTTAAGGAAAAGTGGGTTTTTATTTGGTAGTAAATGGTAATGGATATCTCATGACTTTTTTTTATTATTATCAAATGAAAACTGGAACAAAAAAATGTAAAAAAATATATAATGCTTTCAAATGTAGCTATTTCTTGCTATTACAATATAATTTACAAATGGCCAACATAAATTACATTCTTCTGCTCCTGATGATCGCAGTGATACCACGTATGTGTATGTTAGTTGTTGTTTGTAAATGTAATAGGGCCCAAAAACAATGGGGCATACTTTGCTTTTTTTTAACCTAAAACATACTGACACTGATACAATTTTTTTTAATTCTATCTAAAACAAACTGACCCTGACCTTTGACCCTAACCTTTGACCCTTACATTTGACTCTTGGCCTCTTTGGCCCTAACTCTAACCCTGACATTGAAATAGAACAGACCCTGATCTAGATATTTTATCTTTATTTTTTCTATACTTTTTTTGTTTATAATTTTCTTCTCTAGCAAGGAGAAAAAGATACAATGTATTATTTAATGTATCTAGTATGAAATACAATGTATTATGTAATGTATCCTTTATGTGATGCATTGGGGTTGATTTACTAAAGGCAAATAGATGCTGCAAGTGCAGTTGCACTCATTTTTACCAGAGCTTAACAAAATTAGGTGAAGCCATGCTCATTCCCATTATCCAATCATGTGCAAGCAAAGTGTTGTTGTTTTTTTTTATTTTTTGCACTCTTGCACCTGATTGGGTATTATTTACAAAGCAAAGTTTTACCACATTTATATTTACTAAGAAAAATGAGTGCAGCTACACTTGCAAAGAGCTCTGACTATTTTCCCTTGGTAAATCAACCCCAATGTATTATATAACGGATCCTGTATATGCAATATATTATATCATGTATCATGTATATATAATGTATCCTGTATATACAATGTATTATATAATGTATCCTGTATATACAATGTATTATATAACGGATCCTGTATCTACAATATATAATGTATCCTGTATATATAATGTATTATATAATGTATCCTGTATATACAATGTATTATATAATGTATCCTGTATCTACAATGTATTATATAACGGATCCTGTATATACAATGTATTATATAATGGATCCTGTATATACAATGTATTATATAATGGATCCTGTATATACAATGTATTATATAACGGATCCTGTATCTACAATGTATTATATAATGTATCCTGTATCTACAATGTATTATATAATGTATCCTGTATCTACAATGTATCATATAATGTATCCTGTATATACAATGTATTATATAATGGATCCTGTATCTACAATGTATTATATAATGTATCCTGTATATACAATGTATTATATAACAGATCCTGTATATACAATGTATTATATAATTGATCTTGTATATACAATGTATTATATAATGGGTCCTGTATGTATACAATGTATTATATAACGGATCCTGCATATACAATGTATTATATAACGGATCCTGTATCTACAATGTATTATATAATGGATCCTGTATATACAATGTATTATCCCTCCCTTCTAGATTGTAAGCTCCAACAAGCAGGGCCCTCTGATCCCTCCTGTATTGATTTGTATTGTAATTGTACTGTCTACCCTTATGTTGTAATGCGCTGCGCAAACTGTTGGCGCTATATAAATCCTGTATAATAATAATAATAATAATGGATCCTGTATGTATACAATGTATTATATAACGGATCCTGCATATACAATGTATTATATAATGTATCCTGTATATACAATGTATTATATAATGTATCCTGTATGTATACAATGTATTATATAATGGATCCTGTATGTATACAATGTATTATATAATGGATCCTGTATGTATACAATGTATTATATAATGAATCATGTATATACCATTTATTATATAATGTATCCTGTATATACAAATGTATTATATAATACATCCTGTATGTATACTATGTATTCTATAACATATCCTGTATGTATACAAGGTATTATATAATGGATCCTGTATGTATACAATGTATGATATAATGTAACATGTAATGTAAGTCAGCAAAGCTTCTACTCATTTACTAAGCACTGGAGCAACTGTTCTTTGCAAATTTTTGTATTTAGTAAATCACCCCCTTTATGCCTGCATAACTCTTTCTTAATTCTTAAAGTTTTTTTTGGCTGTGTGTAAGAAGCCAAGTGTCAACAAGTGGGAAATTGTCCACTTTCACAAGCTATGATATGTCCAGGATTCCGCCATGGAATTTGCAGTACACTGAAGATCCCAATCAGGTTGGCTCTGTACATATTACAGATTCATTCAATGATGCGCATCCTCCATCTTCTCCATAAACTGGGTTTATCACCTGAAAATGAATACACGTGTTACTTGTTAAAGTCTCTTGTATACAGAACAAATTACAAATAAATCTGGTAAGCTGGGTGAAGGGGCTTGGTTGTAAATTCTACATCATTTTTTTTGTCTTGCTCTAAAGCTGCCTACCATCTTATACTTCTCAATATTATAATATTATTCACTTATGAGAAGAATATAATAAATGAGCAAGTCAGGCTGACCATATATATGTGTATACAGTACACTGACATCTAGTGATAGTTCTCAGTATTGCAGCCAATAATCCCATCATACCAATATGCAGTTTAATACATCCCCTGAAAATGGGAGCTCATCAACAAACTAATAGAAATACACACTGACTCCTATACTGACGCTAACTTGACACACTAATGCGGCGTACACACGGTCGGAATTTCCGATGGAAACAGTCCGATGGGAGCTTTTCATCGGATTTTCCGACCATGTGTATGCCCAACGGCAGTGTTGCCAACCGTCAGTATTTTTACTGGCAGCCAGTAAAAAACAGGCATTTTTTTCCTGCCAGTAAATGCCAGTAAAAGTAAAAGGTTGCCAGTAAAAAATATGACCGTGATGCTCGGCTTGGTCCGGAGCCGGCTGAGACCATCCGAGTGCCTGCTACTGTGTGATCGAGAGGCTCTGGCAGAGGCGGTTCCTGAGCAGCCTGAGCATGTTGTGTGATGTCATAGTGCAATGGAGCAAAGCAATGCGGCCATAGCCTCATGTGCAGGTCTGTAGTATGGGAGCAAGGCAGGCTGGGACCAGGACCATCAGTGCTGTTTAGACTGTAGTGGATTGGAGGGACTACTTGGCTTGGAGAGAGACTGTCACTGTGACCCAGGAGGGGACATGTTGTGTCAGTGAGGTGTCATCATCATCTGCGCTGCTGCACACTGCTGTCAGTGTCACTGTGAGAGTAATTTTTATGTGTGTGTGCTGCCCATTCTAATGTCTCCTATCCCTGAGCTACTTACTTACTATATCGAAAAATAAAATAAGAAATATATTTTTTTCCTTATTATCTACCTTAAATCATATTGCAAATTGCATATTGTATTTGTTTGTAGCCTAAATACTCTAATTTGCACTTAAAACTGTAATTTTGTAACTTTTGGAAGCGCCAGTAAAAACTTTGCTGTGCCAGTAAATTTGGGGTTTTGTGTCAGTAAATTTAAATCTGGTAGGTTGGCAACACTGCCCAACGGTCTTTTTCTGACGGAATTTCCGACGGACTTTGGATTGAGAACCTGTTCTCAATTTTTCCGACGGAAAACCTTCTCGGATTTTTAGATCGTGTATGCAATTCCGACACGCAAAAATTCCGACGCATGCTCGGAAACAATTTGACGCATGCTCAGAAGCATTAAACTTCCCTTTTATAGTGATGTCAAACGTGTTTTATGCCGCTGTGTTACTGACCGTCGGAATTTGGTGTGACCCTGTGTAGGCAAGACAGTCAGAGCTTTTTCCGACGAGAATTCCGACCGTGTGTACGCGGCATTACACTGACACTAATTCATATTGGCACTGAAACAAACTGTAACCAACACATTGACACTAACTGACACTGACACTACAATATCCACTCTTTTTTTTTAAGCAGACCATTTTTTGTGCAGACTTCTTTAGTAAAGGAGGAAATATACAATGGGGTGAATTCAATGAAGCTTCTGCACCACTTTTTTAGCATTAATCCCTCTTGTTAATTTATTGCGCCAAATTCAAGAAGCACCTGCAAGACTTTTGGTTCTGACAGCAACTCGTGCACCGAATTCAGGAAGTTCTAAAATGCACCAATTTTACATTGTGGCGCTTAGAATGAACCAAATTCACAATAAAATAATGATAGTTTGTATCTCATGAAAGTGGAGATAATTAAGACCAACTCTCTTTTGGTGTACAGAGAGAAAAAACTGTCTCAGATTTTGCGAAAGCATTTTGAGTGCATTGTAAAGTTTTAGACAGGGACATAAATTTGGCACATTCTTCGCATCGGACTTTTTGACAACAAACATGCAAATTAGCTGTTTTAAGGCAACATCCGACTGTGTGTACGCTCCATCGGACAAACTTTTTCGGTTTTCATTGGACAAAAGTTCGCTCTGCAAACAGACAAACTTTTCGGCAACAAAAGTCCGATGGAGCAAAGTCCGATTGTGTGTACAGAAAACCATCGGACTTAAGTCCAAAGTACAAACATGTATGCTCAGAACCAATGCAAAAGATCAGACAACAATACAGAAGTTTACCAAAGGGTGGCGGTAAAGAGCAGAAAAACCACGTGATTTGGTGAAAGTTGGCTGAAAAAGTCCTGCCGTGTGTACGCAATACAAGTTCACGGCCAACGCTCTTTGGATAGAAATCAACGGAAAAGTTTGTTTAAAGTCTGATCGTGTGTGCGAGGCTTTACAATGCACAAGAGACACTTTCACAAAATCTGTCTGTGCCAGTCTTTATGAATTCCATGAAATGTATTTTTTTATCATAGAGATCGTGTGATCAGGATCCAGTTCCCCCAGGTCCTGACTGTTAGTAGAGGACCATGGCCGTCACTGGCAATCCAAGCTCTGACATTTACAAAGAAAACAAAATGCTTTTTGACCTCTTAATGCATCTCCCCCCTATACTTACCTGAGTCCTCACTTGATCCAGCACTGTGCCCATCTGTAGTGGTTCTCTCCTCTTTCCCCAATCCCACAGGCTTTGCTGTCGGTCAAATCCAGTAACAAGCGGGGGGGGGGGGGGGGGGGGGGGGGGGCCCTCACTGCTACTTCCTCCTTAGTAGCCTTCCACAATACTTGGCATAAAGGAGCATGTGACCTCTTTTCCTGGGACAGTGCTCAGGTCAAGCAGTCAGTCGCTAGGCCCATGCACTGTCACATGATCGGGGAATGTCCTCATTGCTCCCCCAGTCTACTGCCACTGGTAATCTCAGTTCCAGCTGTCGAGTAGAAAGGAATGTAGAAAGGAATGGGGAGGGATCACTGGAAATGTGAGGATAGGGGGGTCAGGGGAGGTCCTCTGCAGAAGCATTATTCATTTTCTATGCATAGACAAGACAAAAGTGTTCCCCTCATCCACTGTTCACCCCTGCACTGCACTCCCCTCATCCACTGCTGACGTCACCCCATTTCATCTCTGCAACCTCATCCACCTCTGCACCCCCTTCAAACTCTGCAACTCTTTCCGCCACTGCAACACATTCCACAACTTTAACCCCTTATTCCACTGCACCCCCTCCCACAGCTGTAGCTCTTTTTACCTCTGCACTTCTTTACACTACTGCAGGCCCTTCCCCCCCTATCCACAACTGCACACCTTCTGCCACTGCACCTCCTTCCACCTCTGCACCCCTACCACCAATTCACCTCCTTCCACCTCTGCACCCCCTACCACCAATTCACCTCCTTCCTCCTCTGCACCCCTACCACCATTGCACCTCCTTCCACCTCTGCACCCCTACCACCAATTCACCTCCTTCCACCTCTGCACCCCTACCACCATTGCACCTCCTTCCACCTCTGCACCCCTACCACCAATTCACCTCCTTCCACCTCTGCACCCCTACCACCATTGCACCTCCTTCCACCTCTGCACCCCTACCACCAATTCACCTCCTTCCACCTCTGCACCTCTACCACCAATTCACCTCCTTCCTCCTCTGCACCCCTACCACCATTGCACCTCCTTCCACCTCTGCACCTCTACCACCATTGCACCTCCTTCCACCTCTGCACCCCTACCACCAATTCACCTCCTTCCACCTCTGCACCTCTACCACCAATTCACCTCCTTCCACCTCTGCACCTCTACCACCAATTCACCTCCTTCCTCCTCTGACCATCCTGTCACCATCACACCATCCCTCCTGTCACCATCACCCCATTCCTCCTGTCAACATCACACCATCCCTCCTGTCACCATCACACCATCCCTCCTGTCACCATCACATCATCCCTCCTGTCACCATCACACCATCCCTCCTGTCACCATCACACCATCCCTCCTGTCACCATCACACCATCCCTCCTGTCACCATCACATCATCCCTCCTGTCATCATCACATCATCCCTCCTGTCACCATCACACCAAACCTCCTGTCACCATCACACCATCCCTCCTGTCACCATCACCCCATCCCTCCTGTCACCATCACACCAAACCTCCTGTCACCATCACCCCATGCCTCCTGTCACCATCACACCATCCCTCCTGTCACCATCACATCATCCCTCCTGTCACCATCACATCATCCCTCCTGTCACCATCACATCATCCCTCCTGTCACCATCACCCCATCCCTCCTGTCACCATCACATCATCCCTCCTGTCATCATCACATCATCCCTCCTGTCACCATCACACCAAACCTCCTGTCACCATCACACCATCCCTCCTGTCACCATCACCCCATCCCTCCTGTCACCATCACCCCATCCCTCCTGTCACCATCACACCATCCCTCCTGCTACCATCACCCCATCCCTCCTGTCACCATCACCCCATCCCTCCTGTCACCATCACACCATCCCTCCTGCCTCATCACCCCATCCCTCCTGTCACCATCACCCCAACCCTCCTGTCACCATCACCCCATCCCTCCTGTCACCATCACCCCATCCCTCCTGCCTCATCACCCCATCCCTCCTGTCACCATCACATCATCCCTCCTGTCACCATCACAACATCCCTCCTGTCACCATCACACCATCCCTCCTGTCACCATCACCCCATCCCTCCTGTCACCATCACATCATCCCTCCTGTCACCATCACCCCATCCCTCCTGTCACCATCACCCCATCCCTCCTGTCACCATCACATCATCCCTCCTGTCACCATCACACCATCCCTCCTGTCACCATCACCCCATCCCTCCTGTCACCATAACACCATCCCTCCTGTCACCATCACACCATCCCTCCTGTCACCATCACCCCATCCCTCCTGTCACCATCACCCCATCCCTCCTGTCACCATCACCCCATCCCTCCTGTCACCATCACACCATCCCTCCTGTCACCATCACATCATCCCTCCTGTCACCATCACATCATCCCTCCTGTCACCATCACATCATCCCTCCTGTCACCATCACACCATCCCTCCTGTCACCATCACCCCATCCCTCCTGTCACCATCACACCATCCCTCCTGTCACCATCACCCCATCCCTCCTGTCACCATCACACCATCCCTCCTGTCACCATCACACCATCCCTCCTGTCACCATCACCCCATCCCTCCTGTCACCATCACCCCATCCCTCCTGTCACCATCACACCATCCCTCCTGTCACCATCACATCATCCCTCCTGTCACCATCACATCATCCCTCCTGTCACCATCACCCCATCCCTCCTGTCACCATCACACCATCCCTCCTGTCACCATCACATCATCCCTCCTGTCACCATCACATCATCCCTCCTGTCACCATCACCCCATTCCTCCTGTCACTATCACCCCATCCCTCCTGTCACCATCACCCCATCCCTCCTGTCACCATCCCTCCTGTCACCATCACACTATCCCTCCTGTCACCATCACCCCATCCCTCCTGTCACCATCACCCCATCCCTCCTGTCACCATCACCCCATCCCTCCTGTCACCATCACACCATCTCTCCTGCCTCATCAGCTCCTCTATTTATTACCTTAAGGTGTGCCTGCCTGCCCTGGGCTGGTCCGTTTAGGCTGTGGATGCCTGGCCTGGGCTGTCACTTTGTCCACAACTCTCTGGATCATCAGGACACTCAGACCACTACGAGGGCTCCTCCGTTCCTCCTGCACAGTTCACCTCTTGCTCCTGGTGACTGTTTTTAAATTTTGGCATGCTTGGCGGGATGCACCATGACATCACTCGCCTACCACCAGTAGTAGCATGCCACCCGCCCAGCCTCTGTCAGGTCCGCCCCCGGGGCTGGGCAGCCCCACCCGCTGGTCAAATACAGGATCGGATCGGGCCGCTCCGGAGACTGCTGAAAAATACGGGCGGCCGCGGTTGGCAACACTGCTTGCTTCCCAGCCACTCACGAGCGCCCCCTTCATATGGCGCCCATTGCACTTGCCATATGTGTCATACCCAAGATACGCCACTGACTGTATACACTGATTGAATTCACACTTATACATTTAGCAATTCTAACATTTTCTCTAAAGTATAGATAATCAGATCTCACCTTTGATCACATTCAGAATGTGATAATTATAGATGGGCCATTCCAGAGCAGCGTGATCAACTTCCACAGTAAGTACGGCGCCGTAATCTGTATCTGCGTTTGGAGTTAGAGAAATTCTACAATCGCACTTGTAGCTTCTATCTTCTGTTTCTGTCATCTCCACTTCCATCTCCACTGGAAATGTATCATTCACAACATCTTTCAGCAGAGAATCTTCTTCAGTAAGATATCCACTGTGATGTTCAACAGCAGTATTGTCCATTCCCGATAGGCAGTCCACAGATACCCATGAATGGATGAGATGGTTTTTTATGTCATTATCTCTTTTTAGGTATAAATTTATGTGAATTTTCTTCAGTTTGAACTTTGTTATCTGACATGATAGAGTTGTCTTCTTCCTATGAGGAATCCACATATCCCCACTGATGGCTGATACAACAGGTATATCTGTAAAATAATGAGAAGGTCAGGATAGGGCTGTGGGCATTTAGACGTTTTTATTTATTATCTCATGGCAGCTATCATCCTTTTTCTGTTCACGTTTCAATCAGCTTAATTTTTTCTACCCTGTTTCCACGAAAATAAGACCTAGCGTGATTGTCGGTGATGGCTGCAATATAAGCCCTTCCCCCCAAATAAGCCCTAGTTAAAGTCCTTGTAGGTCTTATTTTCAGGGTAGGGCTTATTTTCGGGGAAACAGGGTAGGGCTTATTTGGGGGGTAGGACTTATATTGCAGCCATCACCGACAATCACGCTAGGTCTTATTTTCGGGGAAACAGGGTAGCTGTTTTTGATCAGGTCATTGTACCCAACTAGAGACAATTAAAGTAATGGAAAAAAAAAAAATGGGTCCAGTCAGGTTTTATTGCTTTCTGTGTGACCATTATGCCCCCTACACACGGTCGGAAATTCCGAACACAAGATTTTGTCCGACGCTGGTGTTGCATACACACGGTCGGACAAAGTTGTCGGAAAATCCGATCATCCTGAACGTGGTGACGTTCGTTGCGTACGACGGGACTACGTAGAGGCTAGTAGCCAATAGCTTCGGTCTTGTAATGTGATCTGAGCATGCGTGGCACTTTGTCCGTCGGAATTCGCTACAGACGATCGGAAAAAGTCCGATAGGACTTTGTTGTCGGAAAATTTGAGAGCAGGATCTCAAACTTTTTCCGTCGGAAATTCCGACGTAAAAAGTCTGATGGAGCCCACACATGGTCGGAATTTCCGAAAACATGGTCTGATAGGACATTTTCCGTCCGTGTGTACGGGGCATTAGGGATATGCACAATAATGCAAATTACTGATTTTCACTGCTAGCCCCCCTGCCCCAAAGCACCCCCCTATGTTGAGGGCATGTGGCCTGGTATGGTTCAGGGGGGTGTTCGCTCGTCCCCTCCCTTTCCTGACCTTCCAGGCCGCGTGCTCGGATAAGGATCTGGCATGGATTTTAGGGGGAACCCTACGCCATTTTTTTCACAATTAATTTTTTTGCAGGCAATTCTTTTTTTTTTACATTCAGCTGACAGCCGATGACTCATCGGTTGTTAAGGACCCAGCAGCCGGCTTCCCGTGCCCACTCCTTAACAACCGGCTATATAAAGTGTGTTTAACCCCTTAAGCCCCGGACCAATTTGCAGCCAAAGGACCAGGCCCCTTTTTGCGATTCGGCACTGCGTCGCTTTAATGGACAATTGCGCGGTCGTGCGACGTGGCTCCCAAACAAAATTGGCGTCCTTTTTTTCTAATAAATAGAGCTTTCTTTTGGTGGTATTTCATCGCCCTGCGGTTTTTATTTTTTGCGCTATGAACAAAAATAGAGCGACAATTTTGAAAAAAAACGCAATATTTTTTACTTTTTGCTATAATAAATATCCCCAAAAAATATATAAAAAAAACTTTTTTTTTCCTCAGTTTAGGCCGATACGTATTCTTCTACATATTTTTGGTAAAAAAAATCGCAATTAGCGATTATTGATTGGTTTGCGCAAAAGTTATAGTGTTTACAAAATTGGGGATAGTTTTATAGCATTTTTATTAATATTTTTTTTTTACTAGTAATGGCGGCGATCATCGATTTTTATTGTGACTGCGACATTATGGCGGACACATCGGACATTTTTGACACATTTTTGGGACCATTGTCATTTATACAGAAATCAGTGCTATTTAAATGCACTGATTTCTGTGTAAATGACACTGGCAGTGAAGGAGTTAACCACTAGGGGGCGGGGAGGGGTTAAAACGGTGTTTCACCTTAAAAAATTTTTTTTTAAAAGTCAGCAGCTAAAAAAAAAGTCGCTGCTGACTTTTAATAAGTACACTTACCCTCCCAGGGCGCCCGCGTTTTCGGCCGTTGAGGCCGAGACGTCCCTCGGTGATCCGGATCCAGTGCCGCCATCCTCAGTAAGGGAAACGGCTTCCCGTTTCCTACTGCGCATGCGCGAGTGTAATTTGTGAATGGGGAACGCGATGTGTTGTGGGACACAGTTCCCATAACACACCGCGCCCCATTTACTAGAAGACGGAAGGAGAGAAGATCACCGCGGCGTGGAAGAGGCAGATTAGGACGATCTGCCTAGCAACAGCCATTTCTGGTAAGTAAAAAAATGATTATTTTTTTTTTTTCATTTTAAATTATTATTAACATTTTTTTAAAGTTTTTTTTTTCAGGGTGTCCCACCACTTTAAGTGTGTGTGTGTGTGTGTTTTTTTTTTTTTACTGTAGGGGGACGTGGCTTTGCGTCTGACGTCACTGATCGGCTTTCCCGATGACAGGGAACAGACGATCAGTGTCAGTCGCACTAGGAAGCACGGGGAGAGGTTTGTTTACACAGACCTCTCCCCGTTCTTCAGCTCTGTGACCCGATCGCGGGACACCATCGGCGATCGGGTCAGCTGGTCCCGCGGCCACGGTCACGGAGCTCAGGACCGGGTCGCGAGCGCGCCGGCGGCAGCATGCGCGACCCACGGCTGGGCTCTTAAAGGGCCACGTACAGGTACGTGGTTGTGCCCAGCCATGCCATTCTGCCGACGTATATCGGCATGAGGCGGTCCTTAAGCGGTTAAAGAGAAGAAAAACCCTGCAAAACGCAAAATGCATGAAAACTGCATGCAAAAAAAACGCATTAAAAACGTGGGTTTAAAAATGCTAAACATACCGCAAAACACGCTGGAAAACAAGCTGCTTGCTGTGAGGGCACTCGACAGGAGAGAGGAGCCAGGAGCACAGAAGAGGGATCCGAGAAGAGGAGGATCGGGGCTGCCCTGTGCAAAACCAACATGTTTGTTATATGAGAATACAAAACAAAAAAAAAAAAACACGAGACTTTACAATCACTTTAATTGCCTTCAAAGTTATCTTCATTAAACTGTTAATTTCCCTCCCCATGTGTAATGGGGATAAGCATCGTGTAAGGAAGTTTACACTATTAATCAAGTCAGCAATATTAATTAATTAATTGATATATGACAGCGTCTCCAGCCCTCCAGCGTGTTAAATCTAATGTAAAATAAAATAGATAGATACAGCCACACTGACTTAATTTCCCAAATTCATATACTCTGTGCAGACATTTTTTAGCACAATTAAATTGGATGAAAATATGGACCACGTAATAGAATAAATAACAATTTATTTACCAATTAAGTCTCTGAAAATCACATGCAGTGATTCTGCAACATATACCCGAAGACATTGTTGATGAATTCCTAAAAAACTGCACGAGCGTTGCAAAGACCAAATGGCAGTACAAGGTATTCGTAATGTCCTGTCCTGGTATTAAATGCAGTTTTACATTTGTCGCCCTTCTTGATCCTCACGAGATTGTATGCCCCCTCTCAAATCAAGCTTCGTGAAAAAACGTTGCTCCCTTGAGACAGTCAAATAATTCCGTAATCAACGGAATTGGATAGGCGTTCTTAACCACTTCGCACCCGGGCCAATTCTGACATTTCTCTCCTACATGTAAAATTCGTATTTTTTTTTGCTAGAAAATTACATAGAACCCCCAAACATTATGTTTTTTTTAGCAAAGACCCTAGAGAATACAATAGCGGCCGTTACAACTTTTTATCTCACACGGTATTTGCGCAGCAATTTATCGAACACGTTTTTTTCAGCAAAAAAAAACAGTTTCATGCTTAAAAAAAACCAAAAAACAGTAAAGTTAGCCCAATTTTTTTGCATATTGTGAAAGATGAAGATACGCCGAGTAAATAGATACCCAACATGTCACGCTTCAAAAATTGCACGCGCTCGTGGAATGGCGCCAAACTTTGGTATTTTAAAATCCCCATAGGCAACACTTTAAAATGTTTTACTGGTTACATGTTTTGAGTTACAAAGGAGGTCTAGGGCTAGAATTATCGCTCTCGCTCTAACGTTCGTGGCAATACCTCACATGTGTGGTTTGAACACCGTTTTCATATGTGGGCGGGGCTTACGTATGCATTCACTTCTGCGTACGAGCTCATGGGGACAGGGCTCGCGACCCGGTCCTGAGCTTCGTGACCGCGGTCGTGGGACCAGCAGACCAGATCGCCGCTGATGTCCCGCGATCGGATCACAGAGCTGAAGAACGGGGAGAGTTCTGTGTAAACAAACCTTTAAAAAAAAATAATAATTTTATTGTTAATTTTACTTTTATATTTTTAGTTTGACACTTTAAAAAATAAAAATGTGATTACTTTTATTCCTATTACAGGGAATGTAAACATCCCTTGTAATAGGAATATGACACGATCTGACCTATTTACAGTGAGATATGAGGTCAATAAGACCCCATATCTCACCTCTAGGCTGGGAAGCCTAAAATCCCCCCAAAAAAAAAAAAAAAACGATCTCTGCTTCCCAGCCGAGGTGGCGCCGTTATTTGAATGCAGAGGCCGGGCATGACGTCATAACATCACGCCCGGCCTCCGAACGATCATAGAGACTCCGGTGACCATCTGGTCCTCCGGAAATCTCTATGATCACCATCCGGGGGCCAGCAGGTCCTGTATCCGACTCACCGATGGAAGGGGTGAGTCGGAAGAAGAACCGGGGGGCGGCGGGAGGGGGGGCGTCCTCTCCCGCCGCCCGTAAGAACGATCAATCGGCGGAACAGCCACTATGATCGTTCTTATGGTAAAAACGGCAATGCAGCCTGCAGCTACAGACATCATTCAGATATACCCCCGGAAAGTCAAGAACGTCCCTGGACGCCCTACGGGCGCAAAGTGGTTAATCGTGATGTGATTGAGACCCCTATAATCAATACAAGGTCTCAGTTCACCACTCTTCTTTTTCACAAAGAAGAAACCAGCACCTGCAGGAGAAGAGGATTTGAGAGAAAGTGCCTCGGCAACATAGTCCTCCATGGCTTTTTTCTCAGAGACAGACAAAGGGTAATCCTGGCCACGAGGGGGTATGGCACCAGGTTGAAGGTCAATTGCGCAATCATACGACCGGTGAGGAGGCAAACTACCAACTTGACATTTGTCAAAGACATTGCTAAATTTGTGGTACTCCTCTGGCAAGGAGTAGAGTGAAGAGGTGCACAAGATCTTTGCCATTTTCAAACTTTCAAACATGTTTTACTGCATTGTGGCGACCAGGAAAGAACCTCAGCAAAAAGCCAATCAAAAGAGGGGGTTTGCCTCTGTAACCAAGGATAACCAATAACCACCGGATAATGAGGTGAGGAAATTGCTTGGAATTGGATTATCTCATGGTGAAGAGCCCCTACGGCCATGGTCAACGGAACAGTCTAATGAGTCACATGGGCAGGCTGTAGAGGTCTCCCATCAATAGCCTCAATGGCAAGTGGAGTGGCACGAAGCTGCAGTGGAATTGAGTGCTTAGACACAAAGGCACCATCTATGAACAGGCCTGCCGTCCCAGAGTCGATTAGAGCCTGTGTCTCGATGGATGACTCAGACCAAGTAAGGGTAACCGGAAAAAAAGGCTTATCCTTCAGGATAACTGGAGATGTAACAATGCCACCTAACATCTGTCCTCTACAGGACCTCAGGTGCAAGTACCCAGACGGGTAGGACAAGACTTCAAAAAGTGACCTGCCTGGCCACAATAAAGGCACAATCTCTCCCCCCTCCTAAAGGCCCTCTCCTCCGCAGAGAGACATGTGACGCCCAACTGCATTGGTTCTACTTCACTGGCAGACTCGGTACCAGGAGGCATGGGAGGTGAGGGAGAAAAGGGTGGGACTGCAAAGCTCAGAGCCAAATGTACGCTTTCGCAAGTGCTCCTTAAAGGAAGGTCTCTCTCCGAGTCTGGAGTCAATGAGAATGGCAAACGTGATCTACGTCTCCAGATCTGTAGGTATGTCTTGAGCTGCTATCTCATCTTTGATGTTACCTGAGAGACCATAAGAAAAAGCAGCCACGAGGGCCTCATTGTTCCAAGTGACCTCTGCTGCCAGAGTACGCAATTCAATGGCGTAATTGGCAACACTCTGTTTGATGGACATGAGGCTCTTGGCAGCAGAAGTGGAGCATGCGGGAACGTCAAATACCCTTTTAAAGGAAGCCACAAACTCAATGTAACTCAGGACAATGGGTTTTTGCATCTCCCATAGAGGGTTCTCCCAGGCCAAGGCTCTATCAGAAAGCAAAGAAATAATGAAGCCTACTTTGCTTCTGTCCATGGGAAACGCCTGGGGCAGCATTTCAATGTATATCCCAACCTGGTTGAGAAACTTTCTGCATTGAACTGGATTCATTGCTAGAGAAGCGGATCGGAACCAGACATACCTCTTATAGAGGTAATACTCAAGGCGGGTGCCTGCACAGAGACTAGAGCAGCAGCAGGAACGGTCTTCTATCAGAGGTTATAACAGAGCGGCCACAGTGGGAGATTCCAGCTGAGCAGGTGTGCACTATGGCAAACGGATCCAGCGGTGGTCCTGCTCATTCAATCTGGAAAAAATATTACCACTCAGGGGATTGCATGCATGTTCTGAATTCATGGCCTTCGCCTAATTTCAGGAACCATGAATCAGGCGTAGACAGAAAATTCAGTAAAAATCACACCTTTTAATATAATGGTAAAAATTATACAAATAGTAAATGTAGTCAACATAGCCAGGGTACGGTAGCCAACACGGGTAGTCAGAACAAGCCAGTAAATCAGGAAGCCAGAGATCAGCATAGTCAGAGGCAACAGATAGGATCAGGAACCAGAAGAGACATCAGCCAGGCAAGTCTTCAACAGGAACATAGCAGAGAGTCTCCAGATATGTTTGACCAAGACGAAGGCACAGAAGAAATGAACCAGGCAGTTTAAATAGCCAGAAGGGGCTGGCTATAGGCTGGACTAACGAGCAGGAAATGATCCCCCAGGTCAGCCACTGTGGAACAATGAGCGCTGACAATTAACTGACAGTTGAGCAATCTGAGCACTAGGAAGGGAGGGCTGAGAGCCCAGCCCTGACATTTGGTAAATGGGGGTACGATGTACCCGATACTCGTTCACATAGGGACGGGCTGGGATCTGCGGGCCCCTTCTTAAAGGGGGCTTCCAGATTCTGATTAGCCCCTGCCTGCAGACCATCACAACCACCAACCACGGTTGTAGGGATGGGGCCCTTGTCCCCATCAATATGGGGACAAGGTGCTTTGGGGTGTGGGGGCAGAGCCCCCACTGCCCCAAAGCACCCAGCCCCCCATGTTGAGGGCATGTGGCCTGGTTTTGTTTTTAGGTTTGCTTACTCTCCTGACCTGCTGGGCTGCATGCCTGGATAAGGGTCTGGTATGGATTTTGGGGGACCCCACATCGTTTATTTTTTTTTACATTTTGGCATGGGGTTCCTCTTAAAATCCATATCAGACTCAAAGGGCTTGGTATGGACTGGGGGTACGCCACGCTGTTTTTTTTTTTCATACTTTTTAATTGTCGTTTTTTTGATGAGTCATCGGTTGTTAAGGATGTGGCGGCCTGCTTCTAGGCCCACTGCTTAGCGACCAGCTATTTGTCAAAAAACAACCTGGGAGTTCCCCTACCCCCAGGCTGGTTTTTGACAATACCGCATGTGGTACCGCCAGCAAAAACCTAGGGGTAATTATCCCATGTTTTTTTACTCTCTGGTCCATTTGTGAATTGGAATTAAGAGCTTTTTATGCTGTATTTTTATTTTTATAAACACTGCATAATCATTATTTTTCAACATGGGGACAAGGTGCTTTGGGGTGGGGGGCACATGGCTCGCTCATCCCGCCCCATTACCTGACCTGCCGGGCTGCATGCTCAGATAAGGGTCTGGTATGGATTTTGAGAGGGACCCCACGCAGTTTTTTTGGCATGGGGATTCCCCTTAAAATCCATACCAGACCCTTCCGTCTGATATGGTCTTGGAGGGGGAACTCTATGCCATTTTTTTTTTTAATTTTGGTGTGGGGTTCCCCTTTAAGATCCTCAGAGCACAAGTTGCATGCCAAAATCGGATCAGTTAAGACAATGATCTGACTTTGATCTGACTTTAATGATATTTAATCGGCAAGTAGGATCAAAGTCAGACCAAAGTAATGCAGGAGCATTTTTCAAAGTCCGAATGACTTGTGTCGGACCAGTTAAGATGGCTCTCAAAGGGAACCATTGATTTATACAAGCCATGCGACATGAGCTCCCATTGTCAGAGTGTTTGTCATACCAGTTTGCACCCAGCCTTACTGAGGAGAAACCACCAAACCTCTATTCTGTTTAGAAAGAATTTTGTGTGTTTGTAAACACAGAACTCTGTTCTGTGCTGTGATTGGACACAGTCAGTCAGCAGGTTTCAGCCGATATCATTAGCTGCAGCCTGCTGACAAACTTGTGCTGCACCCAAATACAGCACGGGTCAGCAAAGGGCACATGCTTTTGTGCCCCAAACCCAGATGAAAGCTGGCAACATACATTTACATTGCCCTGTTGCCCGCTCGCAGTAAATGCACTGTGCGTGGGTGGCCAGTGGTTAAAGTGCTAGCACAACATATTTTGGGAATCACAACTTTACAACATAAGTAATTATTTATTATGATCCTTAGCTCTAATGGCCATCTCATGTGGCATTTTCCCAAACCATTCTATTTTTTTCTGAATTAATTAACTTCATGGGCAATAAATTTATAAGGCTCAAAATAAAACCTATGTGGCTCACGGCCAAAGTTAAAAAAGCTATAAACTAAAAGAAAAGAGCTTTTAAACAATATAAAAACAATGAAGGATCACTAGTGTCATTTAAATGTTACAAAGAATATAACAGAATATGTAAAAAGGAAATCAAGGATGCAAAAATTCAAAACGAAAGACAGATTGCAAAAGATAGTAGGACAAACCCCAAAAAATTCTTCAAATATATTAATAGTAAAAAGGTCAGGTCTGAGCATGTAGGCCCTTTACAAAATAATCTAGAGTGGGTGACTGGGGACAAAGAGAAGGCTAATTTATTAAATACTTTCTTCAGTTCTGTGTATACAAAGGAGCATGGGGGAGCTCATGTCCATATCGGGGGTGGTAGTGACACAGCCCCAAATCCACAATAGCTCAAAAGTGATATGGT
Source organism: Lithobates sylvaticus (assembly GCA_028564925.1). Lineage (NCBI taxonomy): Eukaryota > Metazoa > Chordata > Amphibia > Anura > Ranidae > Lithobates > Lithobates sylvaticus. The sequence goes on from CM053034.1 coordinate 195,649,445, forward strand.
CCAGAAATATGTAGACAGAATAAAGGTGGATAAAGCACCTGGACCTGATGGCATCCACCCACGGATCCTAAAAGAATTGAGCTCTGTAATTTCAAAGCCATTGTATCTAATTTTTAGGGACTCATTAATGACAGGAATAGTACCACTGGATTGGCGCAGGGGCAATGTGGTGCCTATATTTAAAAAGGGAACAAAGTCTTTACCAAGTAACTATAGACCTGTTAGTTTAACTTCTATAGTTGGGAAGATACTGGAGAGATTAATAAAAGACCACATAGATGAGTTCTTGCAGGAAAAAAATATTTTAAGCAACAGACAGCATGGATTCATGAAAGACAGAAGTTGTCAGACAAACCTGATTTCTTTTTATGAGGTGGTAAGTAAAACCTTGGACAGAGGGGTGGCGGTGGACGTGGTATACTTGGATTTTGCAAAAGCGTTCGATACAGTTCCCCACACACGGCTCATGTGTAAGGTCTACAGGCTTGGAAATATCGGTTTGTAAATGGATAGAAAACTGGCTAAATGACAGAATTCAGAGAGTAGTGGTTAATGATTCTTTTGGGACCCTTACTTTTTAATATCTTTATAAATGATATTGGGTCTGGGATCAAAAGTAACATTTCAGTCTTTGCAGATGATACCAAGCTATGCAGTGGAATGACATCCTTACAGGAGGTCTACAATTTAGAAGCCGACATCAATGCTCTGTTTAATTGGGCGACTATGTGGCAGATGAGGTTTAATGCTGATAAGTTCTGCACTTGGGGGCTAAGAATATGCATCATACATACTAGGGGGAGTACAACTGGGGGGATCCATAGTGGAGAAGGATCTGGGGGATCCATAGTGGAGAAGGATCTGGGGGATCCGTAGTGGAGAAGGATCTGGGGGGATCCGTAGTGGAGAAGGATCTGGGGGGATCCGTAGTGGAGAAGGATCTGGGGGGATCCGTAGTGGAGAAGGATCTGGGGGGATCCGTAGTGGAGAAGGATCTGGGGGGATCCGTAGTGGAGAAGGATCTGGGGGGGGGGTTTTGGTAGGTCATAAGCTCAATAATAACATGCAATGTCAAGCTGCGGTTTCCAAAGCCAGCAAAGTCCTTTCTTGTATTAAGAGAGGTATGGACTCCAGAGAGAGAGATATCATTTCTGTACAAATCATTAGTAAGACCTCATCTGGAATAAAGGATATCGGGGAACTGGAGAAAGTGCAGAGAAGGGCAACCAAACTGATAAGAGGCATGGAGGAGCTCAGCTATGAGGAAAAGATTAGAGGAACTGAATTTATTCACCCTTGAGAAGAGGAGAATAAGGGGGGATATGATCAACATGTATAAATATATAAGGGGTCCATATAGTGAACTTGGTGTTGAGTTATTCACTTTACAGTTAACAAAGAGGACAAGGGGGCACTCTTTACATCTAGAGGAAAAGAGATTTCATCTCTAAATACGGAAAGGTTTCTTCACAGTAAGAGCTGTGAAAATATGGAATAGACTCCCTGCAGAGGTGGTTCTGGCCAGCTCAGTAGATTGCTTTAAGAAAGGCCTGGATACTTTCCTAAATGTACATAATATAACTGGGTACTGACATTTATTGCCTCTCGGGGGATCAGGAAGGAATTTTTTCCCCTGCTTTAGCAAATTGGAGCATGCGCTGCTGGGGTTTTTTTTTTTTTGCCTTCCTCTGGATCAACTGTGGGTATAGAATGGGGTATATGGGATGGTATGATATATTATTTTTTTTTTTTTTTTTTTTTTTTGTGGTTAAACTGGATGGACTTGTGTCTTTTTTCAACCTAACTAACTATGTAACTATGTAACTATGACCCGTAGAGGAAATTTTGACCCAATTCATCGCAGTTTTGCTGGACACAAATAGCTATGCTTTTTTTTTTTTCTAAATGAACCCTGTAAAGTGTATCTGTGGTCAAAATGTATAATTTAAAATCATATATTTAATTCCATATTGAGTTAAGTAATTATTTCTAGCCCAGTCCTAATACTCCGAATCATCATGCCGTTTTTAAATGTACTTGTGAGGATCCCACACATGTAATTCCTCGACACGTATTTATTATGCCCTGTGAGTTGGCACCGCTGTGTCACACATTTCACAGAGCCCGCCTTCTGTGAGGAGGAGTCCCAGGGATCGGCGTCAGTACAGGAATCCCTGCTTGCAGGCAGCAACGTACCATGGGCTATGTAGTCCTAATGGTAGAGAAGCTGCAAAGCATGCTGGGAATCCAGGAAGTTGCGGAAAGAGGGGGCCAGCAGACAGGCGGCACTCACAGCGTGAAAGGAGTAATCTTATATTGGGTTGTCAAATATTACTAGAGTTTGCATTGTTATTACAATGCTGATGTTATAAAATGAAAGTTTATGCTGTGATCAGAAATCTCCTTTAATTATAAAACACATTCTCAGTACCTACATTATAACCACCACTTACCTGCTTCTTTACTGTACAGAGTTCTGTATACAGAGATGGGCTGTTTTAGGGAAGCGTGTTCCACTTTTACGGCGAGTACCGCACCCTCATCTGTATCTTTATTTGGAGTCATACTAATGGAGCAGAGATACGTGTTCATTCCAATCCGGGATTTTGTCATCTTAACTTCCATTTCCGCAGGTAACAATGTACGACGTTTAGCACCATTTTCCAATAGGGACAGAACATTGGAAGAATTATTGGATAATGTCCGGTCTGTAGATTCCCAGGAGGCGATAAGATGTTTTTCGTCATTACGTCTTTTCAGATATACATTTATGTGGATTTCTTTGTGTCTGAAATCTGTTATCTGCCAGGTTAGGATCATTGTCTCCTTATGATGAAAATGTTGAGCCCCTGAGATCTCAGATATAGAAAGATCACCTAAGAAATAATGAGAAAGTATAAGACATAGAAGAATGCCATGTACTCATCTATCATAAGAAACAGAATAAATTGTGAAGAGGTTTGAATGAAAAGCAATGTCTCCTTGTCTATTACTACGGCCTGTTCAGGAATCATTGTAATAAATTACAGACATCATTCTTAGAAGATGCTCTTTATTATACATTATCTCACAGAAGTAAGTACACCCCTCGGTCACATTTCTGTAACTCTTTTCTTCTATCTTTTCATGTGACAACCAGTGTTGGTCATCTTACTTTAAAAAAGTAATTAGTTAAGTTACAAATTACTTCTCCCAAAAAGTAATTGCGTTAGTAACTCAGTTACTACATTGGAAAAGTAATTAGTTACGCAGCAAAGTAACTGACTTTTTTTTTAAATATTCTATACGTGTAACTAAGGGGTGGGTCTAGTATTACTGTAACCAAGGGGCGCATTTATTATTATTGTTATATATCGTGTAACCAAGGGGCTGCTCTATTATTACTCTAACCAAGGGGCAGATCGGTTATAGCGTGTAAGCAAGGGGCGGGTCTATTATTATTATATCGTGTAAGGGGCAGATGCAGGGCCGATCCTAGGGTCACAGACGCCTGGGTGCAGAAATATTTCTGGCGCCCCACATGGGCATGGTCATCTTACTAACTCCTCCCCATTACAAATGTTCCTATGGCTACGACTCAAACACAGAGACGCTCCCCTAAGAAGTCTTCATTACCCTGGGATCCTCCTATGATCTTTTAACAATAAAGAAAATGAGTACACAAATGGGACCTGGAGGGGCTCTCTCTAATGCACACAGAGAGGGCTTCTGTGGAGCAGCACTTTGTAGCTTCGGCGCCCCCACCTCTGCGGCGCCTGGGTGCGGAGCACCCCACGCACTCTGCCTAGGATCGGCCCTGGGCAGATGGCTACAGAAGAGGGCGATTGTTCAATTAATGGGCAGAGCTCGATATATAACAATAATAATAAATGCGCCCCTTGGTTACAGTAATACTAGACCCGCCCCTTACTTACACGATAGACGCCCCTTGCAGAGTAGCACGAGCATCAGGAGCGTGTGGCATCACCTCGTACAATTACATGTTAACTGCGCCTGCGCGGTGTAGAGTTCACTCAGAGCTGTTTAGGTTTGGCAATTTTCGTAAGCTCTGTAGTCCTTCGTACTGCGCAAGCCCTGCGCCTGTGCAGTACAGGGGGTCCTTATCCGGCGGGGGAACTTTTTCGGCAGGACACCGAAATTACACTACTGCCATCTAGTGGCGGTTGATGTAATTGGGGTAACTAAGCCAAAGTAATGGGAACTGAGTTACCATGAGGGGAAAAGTAATCAGTTAGATTACTCGTTACCCTCTAAAGTAACTGCGTTAGGTAACTCAGTTTATTTTAACTCAGTTACTTACATCACTGGTGACAACACTGAAGAAATTACACTTTGCTATAATGTGAATTAGTGAGTGTGACAGACCTAGCCGGGACAGAGGCTGTTGGAGGGGACGTAATGCAAGCCTCTTGCCTTGCGATTAAGGGCCCTGGCATTTGGGGGAGCGGTGCTGTTTGTGAGCTGTATGCTTGGGGGGGGCCAGCATGGACCTGAATGAATGTGAATGTGAGCTGTATGCCTGGGGACCGCTGAGCTGGTTTTCCTTGGATTCAGGTCCATGCTGGCCCCCAAGACACATAGACTCTGGACATGTCAGATGCTAATATCCTCAACTCCAGCCACCTGTCTGTTGTCTTGTATAATGCAAATGAGTAGTCTGGCTTGACACAGATTCTAAAGAGTATTTCACCTATTGTTGTATGTGCTAATTAAACCTGCAATTGAATGAAGGAGTCCAGTGTTGATTTAGATAATTAGCTCATGCTTATTAGGTTAGGTTTTTAGTCATCCGGCTGTATATATGTGTGTGACATCTCAAATAAAAGCTATTCCTGATGTACTCCAAGACTGGTGTTGTCTAGTTCTTGGGGGTTCCTATAGCCAGATCCATTGGACTCATGTTCCAGGACTTAGGAAGCATTTACGGCGGACACCTTGAGTACAGGACCGTCACAGTGAGTATACAGATTGTATAACAGTGTCAATTTGCTGTCCCCTCAAAATAACTCAACACACACCCATTAATGTCTAAACCGCTGGCAACAAAAGTCAGTACACCCCTAAGTGAAAATGTCCAAATTGGGTCCAATCAGCCAATTTCCCTCCCCAGTGTCATGTGACTCGTTAGTGTTACAAGTCTCAGGTGTGAATGGGGAGCAGGTGTGTTAAGTTTGGTGTTATCGCTCTCACTCTTTCATACTGGTCACTGGAAGTTCAACATGGCACCTCATGGCAAAGAACTCTCTGAGGATCTGACCACGGAAAACAACTGTGGTGGATGACCGAAGAATTCTTTGCCTGGTGAAGAAAACTCCCAGATCAAGAACACTCTCCAGGAGGTAGGTGTATGTGTGTCAAAGTCAACAATCAAGACTTCTCCAGAGTGAATACAGAGGGTTCACCACAAGATGTAAACCATTGGTGAGCCTCAAAAACAGGCAAGTCCGCGGCTTTGACCTACACACGGAGGTCCGCGGCCATCCTGGAACACCTCATCCCAGAACCAGCACTGGGCCCTGTCCCTCTTCCCATCCTGCCTGGCCTCTTCTGACCTTCAGCCACCCGGCGGCCCGAACGGAGCGGCGATCCTCCCACACTGCGGCCGCATTCAGGCAAGTCCGCGGCTTTGGTCTGTACACGGAGGTCCGCGGCCATCTTGGTACACCTGACCCCCAAACCACCACTGGGCCCGTCCCTGTGGCCCTCTTCCCATTTTGCCTGACCTACCCTGACTGGCTCAGATTGTCACCCCTAAGCCCGCTATCATGTCCCCCCCCCCCCCCCCCCCGAAGAGTCAAAAATCCGCTGCGGCACCTAACTTTACCACAAAAAACTGGGAAAACGTATTGACTAGAGAAAAAGCCTAGGGTGAGAAATGCGCAGCTACTGTAAGTGGAAAAGAGGGTCAACAATGCCCATTTGCAGCCTCACTGTGCCCATTTGCAGCCTCACTGTGCCCATTTGCACCCATAGGTCCCCCGAACTTCAGACTCTGTAGTTAAGGGTTCCTAGAGGCCCCCTAGCTGCAGCCAAAATTTGGGGTCTCTGGACCCAAAGGGTCCCGAAATGACATTGCTGCAGATGGACATAGTTGACCGACTTTGGGGCCCCGTATCTAAAGGCCACTTGGTGCTGGGAACCCCAACTTGCACTACAACATATCCAAAGATGGGGTTCCTATCACCAAGTGGCCCCGAGATACGGGGCCCCAAATTCGGTTCGGAAAATGTCAAGCACTTTTCTGCAGCAGAGAATTACATTTTCCCACCCGACTTTGGGGCCCCCGTATCTCGGGGCCACTTAGTGCCACTAGGTACCCCATGTTTGAATATGTTGTAGTGCTAGTTCCACTGGGTTTGCACACCAAATTCGGGGTTCCTAGCACCAAGTAGCCCAGAGAGTCGGGTTGGAAAATGTCATTCTCTGCTGCAGAAAATGCTTGACTCCAGTATAAGCCGAGGGGGGCATTTTCAGCACAAAAAAAATTTGCTGAAATACTCTAATGCCCCGTACACACGGTCGGAAATTCCGACGGAAAATGTCCGATCGGACCATGTTGTCGCAAAAACCGACCATGTGTGGGCTCCATCTGACTTTTTCCGTCGGAATTTCCGCCGGAAAAAATTTGAGATCCTGCTCTCAAATTTTCCGAAAACAAAATCCGATCTGACTTTTTCCGATCATGTGTAGAGAATTTCCGACGGACGGACCTCTACGTAGTTCCGTCATACGCAACGAACGTCACCACATTCAGAACGATCGGATTTTCCGACAACTTTGCCCGACCGTGTGTATGCAACACCAGTGTCGGACAAAATCCGTCTGAAAAAATCTGACGGATTTTGTGGTCGGAATTTCCGACCGTGTGTACGGGGGCATTATACTCGAGTATATACGGTATATCTCCCTTTTGATAACCTTCTGCTCTATATTGTTGCTTTACTCTTTCAGACACTTACCTGTTTTGAAGTATTTGCAGAAAAACCTCACATAATAAGCCAAATATATTAAAAAAATAATAGATACACAAGGTAGTAGAACATATATCCACATGGGCAGATCTATAAAAGAAAAGCACAAATATTAGTCACTCCCCAATATAATGACTACACACTTATTGCTGCATTTGCACATTTTTTTTTTACTTTGACAGCCACAAATCTTAAGCCGGTCACACATTGATGGTCCGATCATTCTGGGTGATCTGGGTTCCATTTTGTATTTTAGTTTTTCTAGCTGGTCATCAACATTCTTCCCACTGATCACCAATGTAAGGAACATTCTTCTCACTTCACACCAATGTAAGGGACATTCTTCCCACTGATCACCAATGTAAGGAGAATTCTTCCCACTGATCACCAATGTAAGGAACATTCTTCCCACTGATCACCAATGTAAGGAGAATTCTTCCCACTGATCACCAATGTAAGGAACATTCTTCCCACTGATCACCAATGTAAGGAACATTCTTCCCACTGATCACCAATGTAAGGAACATTCTTCCCACTGATCACCAATGTAAGGAACATTCTTCCCACTGATCACCAATGTAAGGAACATTCTTCCCACTGATCACCAATGTAAGGAGAATTCTTCCCACTGATCACCAATGTAAGGAGAATTCTTCCCACTGATCACCAATGTAAGGAACATTCTTCCCACTGATCACCAATGTAAGGAACATTCTTCTCACTGATCACCAATGTAAGGAACATTCTTCCCACTGATCACCAATGTAAGGAACATTCTTCCCACTGATCACCAATGTAAGGAACATTCTTCCCACTGATCACCAATGTAAGGAACATTCTTCCCACTGATCACCAATGTAAGGAACATTCTTCTCACTGATCACCAATGTAAGGAACATTCTTCCCACTGATCACCAATGTAAGGAACATTCTTCCCACTGATCACCAATGTAAGGAACATTCTTCCCACTGATCACCAATGTAAGGAACATTCTTCTCACTGATCACCAATGTAAGGAACATTCTTCCCACTGATCACCAATGTAAGGGACATTCTTCCCACTGATCACCAATGTAAGGAACATTCTTCCCACTGATCACCAATGTAAGGAACATTCTTCTCACTGATCACCAATGTAAGGAACATTCTTCCCACTGATCACCAATGTAAGGAACATTCTTCTCACTGATCACCAATGTAAGGAACATTCTTCTCACCGATCACCAATGTAAGGAACATTCTTCCCACTGATCACCAATGTAAGGAACATTCTTCTCACTTCTTACCAATGTAAGGAACATTCTTCCCACTGATCACCAATGTAAGGAACATTCTTCTCACTGATCACCAATGTAAGGAACATTCTTCCCACTGACCACCAATGTAAGGAACATTCTTCCCACTGATCACCAATGTAAGGAACATTCTTCCCACTGATCACCAATGTAAGGAACATTCTTCTCACTGTTCACCAATGTAAGGGACATTCTTCTCACTGATCACCAATGTAAGGAACATTCTTCTCACTTCTTACCAATGTAAGGAACATTCTTCCCACTGATCACCAATGTAAGGAACATTCTTCTCACTGATCACCAATGTAAGGAACATTCTTCCCACTGACCACCAATGTAAGGAACATTCTTCCCACTGATCACCAATGTAAGGAACATTCTTCCCACTGATCACCAATGTAAGGAACATTCTTCTCACTGTTCACCAATGTAAGGGACATTCTTCCCACTGTTCACCAATGTAAGGAACATTCTTCTCACTGATCACCAATGTAAGGAACATTCTTCCCACTGATCACCAATGTAAGGAACATTCTTCCCACTGATCACCAATGTAAGGAACATTCTTCTCACTGATCACCAATGTAAGGAGCATTCTTCTCACTGATCACCAATGTAAGGAACATTCTTCTCACTGATCACCAATGTAAGGAACATTCTTCCACTGATCACCAATGTAAGGAACATTCTTTCCACTGATCACCAATGTAAGGAGCATTCTTCTCACTGATCACCAATGTAAGGAACATTCTCCTCACTGATCACCAATGTAAGGAACATTCTTCCCACTGATCACCAATGTAAGGAACATTCTTCCCACTGATCACCAATGTAAGGGACATTCTTCCCACTGATCACCAATGTAAGGAACATTCTTCCCACTGATCACCAATGTAAGGGACATTCTTCTCACTGATCACCAATGTAAGGAACATTCTTCCCACTGATCACCAATGTAAGGAACATTCTTCTCACTGATCACCAATGTAAGGGACATTCTTCCCACTGATCACCAATGTAAGGAACATTCTTCCCACTGATCACCAATGTAAGGAACATTCTTCCCACTGATCACCAATGTAAGGAACATTCTTCTCACTGATCACCAATGTAAGGAACATTCTTCCCACTGATCACCAATGTAAGGGACATTCTTCCCACTGATCACCAATGTAAGGAACATTCTTCTCACTGATCACCAATGTAAGGAACATTCTTCTCACTGATCACCAATGTAAGGAACATTCTTCCCACTGATCACCAATGTAAGGAACATTCTTCTCACTGATCACCAATGTAAGGAACATTCTTCTCACTGATCACCAATGTAATGAACATTCTTCTCACTGATCACCAATGTAATGAACATTCTTCTCACTGATCACCAATGTAAGGAACATTCTTCCCACTGATCACCAATGTAATGAACATTCTTCTCACTGATCACCAATGTAAGGAACATTCTTCTCACTGATCACCAATGTAAGGAACATTCTTCCCACTGATCACCAATGTAAGGAACATTCTTCCCACTGATCACCAATGTAATGAACATTCTTCTCACTGATCACCAATGTAATGAACATTCTTCTCACTGATCACCAATGTAAGGAACATTCTTCCCACTGATCACCAATGTAATGAACATTCTTCTCACTGATCACCAATGTAATGAACATTCTTCTCACTGATCACCAATGTAAGGAACATTCTTCTCACTGATCACCAATGTAATGAACATTCTTCTCACTGATCACCAATGTAAGGAACATTCTTCTCACTGATCACCAATGTAAGGAACATTCTTCCAACTGATCACCAATGTAAGGAACATTCTTCTCACTGATCACCAATGTAAGGAACATTCTTCCCACTTATCACCAATGTAAGGAACATTCTTCCCACTGATCACCAATGTAAGGAACATTCTTCTCACTGATCACCAATGTAAGGAACATTCTTCCCACTGATCACCAATGTAAGGAACATTCTTCCCACTGATCACCAATGTAAGGTACATTCTTCTCACTGATCACCAATGTAAGGAACATTCTTCCCACTGATCACCAATGTAAGGTACATTCTTCTCACTGATCACCAATGTAAGGGGCATTCTTCCCACTGATCACCAATGTAAGGAACATTCTTCCCACTGATCACCAATGTAAGGAACATTCTTCCCACTTATCACCAATGTAAGGAACATTCTTCCCACTGATCACCAATGTAAGGTACATTCTTCTCACTGATCACCAATGTAAGGAACATTTTTCCCACTGATCACCAATGTAAGGAACATTCTTCCCACTGATCACCAATGTAAGGAACATTCTTCTCACTGATCACCAATGTAAGGAACATTCTTCCCACTGATCACACACACATATATATATATATATATATATATATATAGGGAATAAACTCACTTAGCCCAGGTTCACACTGGCAGAGGAAATTAAATCGTGCAAGTTCAGCTAATCTCGTATGATTTCATACCAGCATGTCAGTGCGAGTTTGGCAGCAATTTCAGAGACATTTGTGCACAGATGTCTTTAGAAATCGCACCCAGAAGTCGCCAAAAGTTGTACAGAAACTACTTTTGGGAATCGGTGCGATGCCACAAATGGTGGCAATTTATGGGCACAGTGGCAGCATTTTATGGCACAGTGGCTGCGTTTGAGGGCACAGTGGCTGCAAATGATGGGCACAGTGGTGGCAATGTATGGGCACAGTGGCTGCGTTTGAGGGCACAGTGGCTGCGTTTGAGGGCACAGGGGCTGCTTTTGATTGGCACAGTGGCTGCAATTTGATGGCACAGTGGCTGCGTTTGAGGGCACAGTGGCTGGCGTTTGAGGGCACTGTGGCTGCGTTTGATTGCACAGTGGCTGCATTTAATGGGCACAGTGGTGGCAATTTATGGGCACAGTGGTGGCAATTTATGGGCACAGTGGCTGCGTTTGATGGCACATTGGCTGCATTTAATGGGCACCGTGGTGGCAATTTATGGCACAGTGGCTGCGTTTGAGGGCACAGTGGCTGCGTTTGAGGGCACAGTGGCTACGTTTGATGGGCACAGTGGTGTCAATTTATGGGCACAGTGGCTGCATTTGAGGGCACAGTGGTGGCAATTTATGGGCACAGTGGCTGCGTTTGATGGCACAGTGGCTGCGTTTGATGGGCACAGTGGTGGCAATTTATGGGCACCATGGCTGCGTTTGATTGCACAGTGGCTGCATTTAATGGGCACAGTGGTGTCAATTTATGGGCACAATGGCTGCGTTTGATGGCACATTGGCTGCGTTTAATGGGCACCGCGGTGGCAATTTATGGGCACAGTGGCTGCGTTTGAGGGCACAGTGGCTGCGTTTGATGGGCACAGTGGTGGCAATTTATGGGCACAGTGGCTGCATTTTATGGCACAGTGGCTGCGTTTGAGGGCACAGTGGCTGCGTTTGAGGGCACAGTGGTGGCAATTTATGGGCACAGTGGCTTGGCACAGTGGCTGGGTTTGATGGGCACAGTGGTGGCAATTTATGGGCACAGTGGCTGCGTTTGATGGCACAGTGGCTGGGTTTGATGGGCACAGTGGTGGCAATTTATGGGCACCATGGCTGCGTTTGATTGCACATTGGCTGCATTTAATTGGCACTGTGGTGGCAATTTATGGGCACAGTGGCGTGCGTTTGATGGGCACATTGGCTGCGTTTTAATTGGCACAGTGGCTGCGTTTGGCACAGTGGTGCAATTTATGGGCACAGTGGCTGCGTTTGAGGGCACAGTGGCTGCGTTTGATGGGCACAGTTGTGGCAATTTATGGGCACAGTGGTTGTGTTTTTATGGCACAGTGGCTGCGTTTGAGGGCACAGTGGCTGCGTTTGATGGGCACAGTGGTGGCAATTTTTGGGCACAGTGGCTGCGTTTTTATGGAACAGTGGCTGCGTTTTATGGAACAGTGGCTGCATTTGAGGGCACAGTGGCTGCGTTTGATGGGCACAGTGGTGGCAATTTATGGGCACAGTGGCTGCGTTTGAGGGCACAGTGGTTGCATTTGAGGGCACAGTGGCTGCGTTTAATGGGCACAGTGGTGGCAATTTATTGGTACAGTGGCTGCACTTATGGCACAGTGGCTGCGTTTGAGGGCACAGTGGCTGCGTTTAATGGGCACAGTGGTGGCAATTTATGGGCACAGTGGCTGTGTTTTATGGCACAGTGGCTGCGTTTAAGGGGAACAGTGGCTGCGTTTGAGAGCACAGTGGTGGCAATTTATGGGCACAGTGGCTGCATTTTATGGCACAGTGGCTGCGTTTGAGGGCACAGTGGCTGCGTTTGATGGGCACAGTGGTGGCAATTTATGGGCACAGTGGCTGCGTTTGAGGGCACAGTGGCTGCGTTTGAGGGCACAGGGGCTGCTTTTGATTGGCACAGTGGTGGCAATTTATGGGCACAGTGGCTGCGTTTGAGGGCACAGTGGCTGCGTTTGAGGGCACAGTGGCTGCGTTTGATGGGCACAGTGGTGGCAATTTATGGGCACAGTGGCTGCATTTTATGGCACAGTGGCTGCGTTTAATGGGCACAGTGGTGGCAATTTATTGGCACAGTGGCTGTGTTTTATGGCACAGTGGCTGCGTTTGATGGCACAGTGGCTGCGTTTTGATTTTTTTTCAGTTTGCGCCCCCCCAAAAAACTGCAACGCTCTGCAGGCAAAAACAAATTTAAAAAATGCACTCTTTTTTACATGCAAAAAGAGAGAGAGGGGGAGAGAGAGAGGGGGATAGAGAGAGGGGGAGAGAGAGAGGGGGGAGAGAGAGGGGGGAGAGAGAGAGGGAGGAGAGAGAGGGAGGGGGGGAGAGGGAGGAGAGAGGAGAGAGAGGGAGGGGGGTGGGGAGAGAGAGACCGACCTTAATTCTTCTGATCCACGGGCGGCCGTCCATTTCTCCTATTCTTCTTGTGTAGTTGGGCGGGGCGAATGGAAGGAGAAATCAGCGGTGCTGGCGCCGAAAGGAACTTCTCATGCATGCTCCTCCCCTCACTCAGGCAGACAGGCATTTCAGTGGGCGTCGCCGGATGCATGCATTGCAAAGTGCGGCGACCGCTGCTGCTGTGTATTTTGCTGACGAGTTAAAAGCGGCCCCAGGACTGGCACCTCCAGGGGCGGACTGAGCCGGCCGGGCCCCCCCCCTGCACGGGGCCCTTGGGCGGCCACCGAATCAACCGAATGGTCAGTCCGTCCCTGCTTAGAGTTCCTGAAGCTGAGAGCAAGGACTGGGAGGTTGTAGTGAACAAAAAACATTACTTCTAGTGATTTGTGATTTCCTCACCCCAAATCTACTCAACCTTTGCAAACCTTCACATGAAAAATAAAAATATGCCAAAGGAGGTATTAGTTGCATGCAGTTTGCCAAAGTGTCCAAAATCTTCTCGGTGGAAACTGAAAATTATATTGTGGAACAACCCTAGATTTGGGGGAATAGAATTTTTTTTTTGGTGGGGGGGGGGGGGGTGTAATTCCCTGTACACACGATCGCACATTCCGACAACAAAATCCATGTTTTTTTTACGACGGACGTTGGCTCAAACTTGTCTTACATACACGCGGTCACACAAAGTTGGTCGGAAATTCCCAACGCCAAGAACGCGGTGACGTACAACACATACAATGAGCCGAGAAAAAGGAAGTTCAATAGCCAGTGCCGCTCTTCTGCTTGAGTCTGAGCATGCGTGTGATTTTGTGCATCGGAATTGTCTACACGCGATCGGAATTTACGAGAACGGATTTTGTTGTCGGAAAATTTGAGATCCGGATCTCAAATTTTGTGTGATGGAAATCTCCGATGGAAAATGTCCGATGGAGCCTACACACGGTCAGAATTTCCGACGACAGGTTCAGATCGCACATTTGCCGTCGGAAAGTCCGACCGTGTGTACGCGCGATAACAGTATAGCACAGCAGCAGGAGAGGGTAACATAAACACAAAACATTGCTGATCAAAGCTCCACTAAGTTTCAACTCAGTGCCTTCCATCACTGTGGGGTGATATCTTCCAACGGTTTCCGACTGGTCCGACAATACCAGGGAGGGGCGTGGATTGGGAGGAGCTGAGCCGAAGCCGATATGTCATATGGTCTGACCGGGCAGACTGCTGGTGTGCGCTTTCATATTTCCTTTTGACAGCAGGAGGGGGTGATGCAAAAATCTGTACGTCGCCCGACCTACGAACATCTCCTACTTACGAACCGGGGACCCTCCGCCATTTTCCGCCGTTCTGCGCATGCGCGGCCAGATGTCGCCTCGGAAAATGACGGCAAACATCGGAAATGTCCGTAATTTGCCGCACATGCGCAGAAAGGCATTCGACGGAACATCGGAAATGTCCGTAATTGTCGGTCTGCGCATGCGCGGCCGACTTACGAACATTTCCGAGTTAAGAACAGGAGGACAGTCCCTAACGAGTTCGTAACTCGGGGACCCCTCTTTATATGGATAATGGAATATTTTTTTCTATTTAGCAGCTGCGAATGGTGTTAGTTGGTGGTGTAAATGGGCATGGTGGTGGTATATTTTGTGGTATCAGGAATGGGTAGCAGAAAGCTATGGCTTATCTTGTTCTTGTTACTTGTTGACAACAGAGTTTTGCACTTTGGGGTTAAAATGCTATCGGCCACACTAAACACTCTTTCAGCAATAATAAAAGGTCAACTGTGGACCACTGGTTCAGACTAAAGAACCCGTAATCCAGGAGGGGGATTTATTGACCGTGTAGCCATTGAGATAAGCTATGGCCATCCTCTCTGTCAATTGCCTATAACACTAATGTATGTCTGCAGCAGTCACAGGTAGCAGTGGTGGTAAATAAAACTATTACATTCTCCATTCACTTCTTCCTGTGTGACTTCACCCCTATAGTCCTTATCAGGGGCGGACAAGACCATTCGGCCACTCGGGCACTTCCCGAGGGCCCCGGGCCACTAGGGGGCCCCATCAGGGTTGCCAGCCTCAGTAAGACCAGGGACAGTATGTAAAAATCTGTTTTTTTTTACATCTGTTTCTGAAATGACCCTTACCGACATCCTTCCTTGGTCTAAAAATCCCGAGATTATAGCTGCCCCGCCTCTCCAGTACCTTCTCAGCCAATAGAATCATGTCTGTGTATACTGTGTGTACATGTATGTGATAGCATACTGTGTGTGTGTGTATACTGTGTGGCCCCATAATCTCTGATTGCCCGGGGGCCCCATAATCTCCTATTGCCCGGGGGCCCCATGAGTTGTCAGTCCGCCCCTGGTCCTTATCAAAAAGAAAGAAGCAAGAGGTGCGCTTAGATTAAAATCTTCTTCAATCTTAGCCCCCCGTACACGCGGTCGGACATTCCGACCACAAAATCCCTCTGATTTTTTCCGACGGATTTTGGCCGAAACTTGTCTTGCACACACACGGTCGCACAAAGTTGTCGGAAACTCAGATCCTGTGGAACGTGGTGACGTCGAAAACGTACAACGGGACTACGTAGAGGCCAGTAGCCAATAGCTTTCATCTCCAAATTTTTTTTGCGCATGCGTGGCACTTTGTGCGTCGGAAAAAAGTCCGATTGGATTTTGTTGTCGGAAAATTTGAGATCCAGCTCTCAAATTCTTTCCGACGGAAAAAGTCCGATGGAGCCCACTCACACGGGCGGATTTTCCGACAACATGGTCCTATTGGACATTTTCCGTCGGAATTTCCGACCCTGTGTATGGGGCATTATATTAGAGGTTATTGGGTGCTCTTATCATCATACAAATGAAGGAAATGCTACATTATACAGTACCTGGTGACATACTGCAAATCTGCATCCTGGGTCTCTTCAAAGAGACTAGACATGTGCAATTCGTTTCGTTTTTTTCGTTTTTTTTTTTTTTTTTTTTCCGTTATTTTCGTTCGTTCATTTTCGTACGAATGAACGAATCATTCGAATCGTACGAATACGAATAACGAATCGTAACGAATCGTTCGAATCGTACGAATCCGAATAACGAATCATTCGAATCCGAAAAACAACGAAAATCCAAAAAAAACAAATTAGAAACAACGAATGTACTAATGAAGAAAATCTGAAAAACGAAAACGAACAAAAACGAACGAAAAAATGTGTAACTTTTTTTTTTTTTTGTTGAATTAGTCATTTTCCGTGTCCCTTACAATGGTGCTGCTAAACGTGCTTCGAATGGATTGAACAAAAAAATTTGTACATTCGTAACTTTTTTTTTCGATTCGTAACTTTTTTTTTCGATTCGTAACTTTTTTTTTCGATTCGTAACTTTTTTTTTTTTTTTTTTTTCGATTTGTAATTTTCCGTGTCTCTATTGAACCAAAAAATTCGTACATTCGTAACTTTTTTTCGATTCGTAACTTTTTTTTTCGATTTGTAACTTTTTTTTCGATACGTAACTTTTTTTTTTTTTTTTTTTTTCGATTTGTAATTTTCCGTGTCTCTATTGAACCAAAAATTTGTACATTCGTAACTTTTTTTCGATTCGTAACTTTTTTTTTCGATTCGTAACTTTTTTTTTTCGATTCGTAACTTTTTTTTTTTTTTTTTTCGATTTGTAATTTTCCGTGTCTCTATTGAACCAAAAAATTCGTACATTCGTAACTTTTTTTTCGATTCGTAACTTTTTTTTCGATTCGTAACTTTTTTTTTTTCGATTCGTAACTTTTTTTTTTCGATTCATAAATTATTAAAATGTAATAATAGCATACACATTACATCAAATTATGAATTATGCTCCGATTACGAATCTACGAATGTACGAATAAATACGAATGTGTCCGAAAATTAA
Source organism: Lithobates sylvaticus (assembly GCA_028564925.1). NCBI lineage: Eukaryota > Metazoa > Chordata > Amphibia > Anura > Ranidae > Lithobates > Lithobates sylvaticus. The sequence continues at coordinate 195,666,529 of CM053034.1, forward strand.
ACTAACGAAAAAACGAATCAACGAAAAAATAACTCTTACGAATGTACGAATCATTACGAATACGAACAACGACGACTTACGAATGTACGAATCGTTCCGAAACGACGGAAACGAAAAAAAAAAAACGAAACGAAAAAAAAAACGATTTTTTTTCGGAAACGAAAATAAACACATTTTTTTGTTGTGCACATGTCTAAAAGAGACCCAGCATGTTCTAGGCTTACTTGATGACCTTCTACTGAATACAGACTTTAACAAATTAAAAATGTGTTTCATAATAAGCATGCATGATATAATTCCTATGCTCGTTGGCAAAGTAAATAATATTTCTTTGTGTCAATAAAAATCCACAAGTAATAACAATCTAATGTGGCATCACTAAACCCCCCCCCCCCCCCCCGTGGCTTCCTGCAGAAGGCTCCCCTGTCCTACACTAATGTGCTGATGTTACCGTAGCACCCTCTAGTGTGCTATTAGTGTAAGTGTAGGTAAATTTATGTGAAAAAACGGGTGAACAAATATCTGCGCTAATTCCAAAGGTGTAAAAGTGATAGCAGCCAACACAGTTTGTTGATAAGCAAACTAAAAATATACAAAATCCAAAGTGTAGCGCCTTAAATTATGTGTGTTTGGAAATTATCCAAAAAATCGAAATCCATCTCAAAAATTAACCACTTCCCGACCGTCGGCCGTCATATGACGGCCTCCGGTTTGCGGGGGTATATCTGAATGATGAGTGTAGCTACAGACATCATTCAGATATTGCCGGTTTCAGCCGGCGATTCCCTGCACCATAAGAATGATCATAGCGGCTGTTCCGTCGCTTGATCGTTCTTATGGGCGGCGGGAGGGGACGCCCCCCCCCCCCTCCCGCCGCCCTCCGGTGCTTCTACCGACTCACCGCTTCCATAGGTGAGTCGGACACAGGAACCGCCGGCACCGGATGATCACTATAGAGATTTCCGGCGGACCAGATGGTCGCCGGAGTCTCTATGATCGTTCGGAGGCCGGGCGCGATGTGATGACGTCACGCCCGGCCTCTGCATTCGAATAACGGCGCCGCCTGCGCTGGGAAGCGGTGATCGTTTTTTTATTTTTTTTTATTTTAGGCTTTCCAGCCTAGAGGTGAGATGTGGGGTCTTATTGACCCCCATATCTCACTGTTAATAGGTCCGATCAGGTAATATTCCTATTACAAGGGATGTTTACATTCCTTGTAATAGGAATAAAAGTAATCAATTTATTTTTTTTTTTTAAACTGTCAAATTTAAAAAATAAAAATCAAATTAACAATAATAAAAAAAAATAAAAAATGTTTAAAGCGCCCCTGTCCCCGTGAGCTCGTACGCAGAAGTGAACGCATACGTAAGCCCCGCCCACATATGAAAACGGTGTTCAAACCACACATGTGAGGTATCGCCGCGAACGTTAGAGCGAGAGCAATAATTCTAGCCCTAGACCTCCTCTGTAACTCAAAAGATGTAACCAGTAAAAAATGTTAAAGCGTCGCCTATGGGGATTTTTAAATACCAAAGTTTGGCGCCATTCCACGAGCGCGTGCAATTTTGAAGCGTGACATGTTGGGTATCTATTTACTCGGCGTATCTTCATCTTTCACATTATGCAAATTGGGCTAACTTTACTGTTTTGTTTTTTTTTTAAGCATGAAATTGTTTTTTTTTTCTGAAAAAAACGTGTTCGAAAAATTGCTGCGCAAATACCGTGCGAGATAAAAAGTTGCAACGAGTGTCATTGTATTCTCTAGGGTCTTTGCTAAAAAAACATATATAATGTTTGGGGGTTCTATGTCATTTTCGAGCAAAAAAATTATGAATTTTACATGTAGGAGAGAAATGTCAGAATTGGCCTGGGTGCGAAGTGGTTAAAGTCAACCAACAGCAAAATTGGTGATGTGAAGAAATTCCAACAAAGTTCAGTGCACAAAAAATGAACAACAATAGGAACAATCCAAGTGTGTCCTGGACAAGTCCTGCCTGTTGGAATTAAAGCTTCTGCCCTCCCCTCTGCCATTTATTGTGATGGGTGACCTCGCTGACAAATAGAGAGGCTCAAGATACAAGAGGACCAACTAACCTTGCATGTAAAAGCTCATTCAATCCACCCGGATCCGTGATTCCTGCTATTTCACAATTCATTGGAGAAGTCTGGATCCGTTTTTCATTTGTCTCTTCTGATCAAGTCTCACCCACCTCCGGCTCGTTTGATTACATCGCTTCTTTACTATTTGGTTCTGGTAAGCAGATCGAGATTACAAGATTTTGGATTGATCCTCTTGTTGTTCATTTTTGTGCACTGAACTTTGTTGGAATTTCTTCACATCACCAATTTTGCCATTGGTTGACTTTAATTTTTGAGATGGATTTAGATTTTTTGGATAATTTCCAAACACACATAATTTAAGAGCTACACTTTGGATTTTGTAGGTAAATTTATGTTTTGACTCATAGTTAAAGTGTTTGTTAGCCCCAAAAAAAAAAAAAAAAACACTGGTCACCGTAGTCAATTTAAATCCCTTTGTCACCCACAGCCCTGCTCTCCTCTCTCCCCCTGACCCCCTCCTCCCTGCCTGTCAGCTCTGTGTCTCTGTCTCCGCCCCCCCCCCTGCCGCAATTAGTACAAATAAAAACGTTGAAATGGTCACTGGCAGCCCCTCTATTATAGTCTGGCATACCACACTGTATTGTAAATACCTGTTTAGAGCGATCTTCAGGCCGGTCACGTGA
>CM053034.1:195669742-195696655 GCA_028564925.1 Lithobates sylvaticus
CAACTAATACGAAATAAATTATTATAGCGGATATAACGAATGCTTCGAATGATTCGAATGAATTCGAGATTCAGTATATCTAATATAGAGAACTGTTCCTGCACAAAGTGTCATTTTTGCAGGAAAAAAAGTTTTTTAAAATTACTCGCGGCTAATGAATTGTCGGATCCCTAACACAGAGAACAGTCATTCATTGATAAAAAAAAAAAAAAGCACGGGGGTCCCCCCAAATTCAATAATCAGGCCCTTCAGGTCTGGTTTGGATATTAAGGGGAACCCCAGCCAAAAAAAAAAAATGGCGTGGGGTCACCCCCAAATATCCATACCAGACTCTTCAGGTCTGGGATGGATTTTAAGGGGAACCCGGCCAAAAAAAAAATGGCGTGGGGTCTTCTTCCATCTTCCAACTCTATAGTATGTCTGTGAAGGGCGCATGTTTCCCGTGCTTAGAAATGTCTCTGTACAAAGTGTCATTTTTGCAGGAAAAAAAGCTATTTAAAATCACTCGCGGCTATTTGCCGGTTCCCGTAACACAGAGAACAATTCGAATCCAACTACTACCAAATATCTAATTTCAACTAATATGAAAGAAATTATTATAGCAGATATAACGAATGTTTCGAATGAATTTGAGATTCAGTATATCTAATATCGAGAACTGTTCCTGCACAATGTAATTTTTGCAGGAAAAAAAGCTATTTAAATCACTCGCGGCTAATGAATTGTCGGCTCCGTAACACAGAGAACAGTCATTCATTGAAAGTCATTGATAAAAAAAAAAAGCGTAGGGGTCCCCCCAAATTCAATAACCAGGCCATTCAGGTCTGCTATGGATATTAAGGGGAACCCCCGCTTCAAATTAAAAAAAAAATGATGTAGGGGTCCCCCTAAATATCCATACCAGACCCTTCAGGTCTGGGATGGATTTTAAGGGGAACCCCGGCCAAAAAAAAAAAAATGGCGTGGGGTCCCCCTCAAAATCCATACCAGACCCTTTATCCGAGCACGCAACCTGGCATGCCGCAGGAAAAGAGGGGGGACGACAGCGCCCCCCTCCCTCCTGAACCGTACCAGGCCACATGCCCTCAACATTGGGATGGTGCTTTGGAGTCCCCCCCCAAAGCACCTTGTCCCCATGTTGATGAGGACAAGGGCCTCATCCCCACAACCCTGGCCATTGGTTGTGGGGGTCTGCGGGCGGGGGGCTTATCGGAATCTGGAAGCCCCCTTTAACAAAGGGGGCCCCCAGATCCCGGCCGGCCCGTGTGTGAAATGGTAAGGGGGTACAAAAGTATCCCTACCATTTCACCAAAAAAAGGTGACAAAAATGGTAAAAATGACAGGAGACGGTCTTTGACAATTCCTTTATTAAAATCTTCTTTCTTCTTCATCCTTCGGTTTCTTCATCTTCTCCTTCCGGCATCTTCTTCTTCTTCCAATCTGCTTCTTCTTCCTCCGGTCTTCTTCTCGTCCGGCATCTTCTTCCATGGCGTCGGCGTCTGTTCTTCTGTCGTGCCACTCCTCGCAATAGGAGGCTCCCGCTGTGTGAGGCTTCCCTGCGTCTGACAGGTCTTTTATAACGGAGGGCACCTGGTGACCCCTCCCCCCTCTGACGTCATGGGGAAAGCCATAGGGAAGTCCCCATGACGTCCCCGTGCATCAGAGGGGGCGGGGTCACCAGGTGCCCTCCGTTATAAAAGACCTGTCAGCCGGAGCAAAGCCTCACACAGCGGGAGCCTCCCATTGCAAGGAGCGGCCCGAGAAGAGACACAAACGCCATGGAAGAAGATGCCGGACGAGAAGACCGGAGGAAGAAGAAGCGGATCGGAGGAAGAAGATGGAAGAAGATACCGGAAGGAGAAGATGAAGAAACCGAAGGATGAAGAAAGACCAGAAGAAAGAAGATTTTAATAAAGGAATTGTCAAAGACCGTCTCCTGTCATTTTTACCATTTTTGTCACCTTTTTTGGTGAAATGGTTGGGGTACTTTTGTACCCCCTTACCATTTCACACAGGGGGGCGGGATCTGGGGTCCCCTTTGTTAAAGGGGGCTTCCAGATTCCGATAAGCCCCCCGCCCGCAGACCCCCACAACCAATGGCCAGGGTTGTGGGGATGAGGCCCTTGTCCTCATCAACATGGGGACAAGGTGCTTTGGGGGGGACCCCAAAGCACCCTCCCAATGTTGAGGGCATGTGGCCTGGTACGGTTCAGGAGGGAGGGGGGGGCGCTCTCGTCCCCCCTCTTTTCCTGCGGCCTGCCAGGATGCGTGCTCGGATAAGGGTCTGGTATGGATTTTGAGGGGGACCCCACGCCATTTTTTTTTTGGCTGGGGTTCCCCTTAAAATCCATCCCAGACCTGAAGGGCCTGGTTATTGAATTTGGGGGGACCCCCACGCTTTTTTTTTTTTTAGCAATGAATGACTGTTCTGTGTTACGGAGCCGACAATTCATTAGCCGGCAATAGCCGCGAGTGATTTTAAATAGCTTTTTTTACTGCAAAAATTACACTTTGTCATTCGAATTCATTCGAATCATTCATTATATCCGCTATAATAATTTCTTTCGAATTAGTTGAAATTCGATATTGATAGTTTGATTCGAATAATTTGGAGCTAAAATTCGTAAGTGGAATTTTTCCTGGAAAAATGACACTTTGTCATTCGAATTCATTCGAATCATTCGAATTCATTCGTTATATCCGCTATAATAATTTCTTTCATATTAGTTGAAATTCGATATTTGATAGTCGGATTCGAATAATTTGGCGACGAAATTCGTAAACGGAATTTCGTATTCCGTACGGGATTCGTATTCGAAAAAATTCGTACTACGGATTCGAAAATTCGTACTACGGATTCGAAAATTCGTACTACGGATTCGAAAATTCGTACTACGGATTCGAAAATTTGTACAAATTTCGAAAAATTCGTACAAATTTCGAAAAATTTGTACGAATTTTGAAAAATTCGTACAAATTACGAATTCGTACGAAACTAATCGCACATGTCTAGTGACTGATTTCATAAGAAGAAAGGAAACCATAGTAGGTCTGAATCTGTGACTTCTGCTACTTCTTTGAGGCGGGTGAGTAGAGTGTTGTGACCCAGTGTGTCAAACGCTGCACTAAGGTCCAGGAGTACCAGGAGACATGATTCTCCGTCATCTGCTGCTTCCAAGGCATCGTCCCATATTTTGAGGAGTGCTGTTTCTGTGCCATGGCCGGGGGGGAAGCCTGATTGCAGAGGGTCCAGGAGATTGTGTGTGTCCAGATGGAGTTGTAGCTGTTGTACCACTGCTTTCTCCATAATCTTGGAGATGGTGTTCAGGTTAGTTATCGGTCATCGGTGGCTAGGGTTTTTTTGGTCCAGGTTGGGTTTCTTTAGGAGGGGTTTGATGTGCCTTGCTTGAGGGAGATTGGAATAATTCCTTCTTTGAATGACTGATTTATGAGTATTGTTATAGTAGGTGCCAGGATGTCAGAGCACTCTTTCAGAAGTTTTGTGGGGATGATATCATTGGGTGATGTGCTGTCTCGGAGGCTTCTGATGATGTTTTTGGTGGTGTCTGTGGTGATCGGGGTCAGTGAAAAATTTGGTGGTTGTGTGATGTTTGAATTGGTTTCCTCTCTTTGGATAGGGTTGATTGTATTTTTCTGTTGATTTTTTCCCGAATGTTGTCGATTTTGTCGATAAAAAAATCCGATAGCTCGTTGCAAAATTCTTGATTCGTTTGTTGGGGGCTCTAGGCAGGTAGGGTTCATAGTCTAGGCGACTAGTTTAAATAGTTCACAAGGGCGTTTAGGGCTTTTGTGATGGTGTTTGAGAAGTGTTCTTTTTTAGCTTTGAAGATTGCTTTGTGATATTTCATTGTGAGTGTATTGTAGTTTGTGTGGTTTTCATTTGTACAGTTTCTTCTCCAGGCTCTTTCAGCTCTTCTACGTTCCTGCTTCAGTAGCGTAAGAGTCCCATTAAACCATCCAGAATTTTTGTTGCGGATGCGTGTTCTGCGTTTCGGAACGACTGCGTCTGCTGTTTGTAGTAATGCTTTGTTTAAGGAGCTGAGTGTTTTTTCCGTTGAGTGGTTTAAATTTAGGATTGCTATTTTGTTAGATAATGTGGTTTTGAAGAGTTCCGAGTGTAGTTTCTTCTGAGATCTGGTCTAGTGTGTTGTTGAGTGGTTCGGTTTCTAGAGGGTGGTGTTGGTGGTGATTTTAAATTTGATAGCGTGATGGTCAGTCCATGGTAGCGGTGAGTTGTTGAGTATGTTGATGTCGATATTTTGTTTGAAGATGAGGTCCAGAGTGTGTCCTGAACCATGTGTTGGAGCATTTATCAGTTGTTGAAGACCTAGTTCTTCCAGTTGGTTTATGCAGGCAGAGGCAATGGGGTCTTCGATGTTGTTTGCCCTAATGCTCGAAAAGTGAAGCCTCCATCAACACCCAAAGACCAATTTTTCCACATCTGTTACTTCTATACAAAGTCTGTAGAAGAGACACCAGAATATACCCAAAAAATCTCTAATCTTGTTCCCCATGCACATTGTGGCCTCATCATACAGACTGACTCCCCAAGCTGTTGTTAATAAAATAAAGAAAGCTTGAATAAGAATTACATTTTTTGGCCTTATAAATGCTAGACATGTGCATGACTTTGTTTTGATTCTTTAATCTAGTTATTTTGTTTCATATTTTTTTTGATTCGTTCAATTCGTATTTGTATTCTGGATTCTGTTAGAAGTTTCTCTCTGTGCAGGCAGTGTGAAGCGGTATCTCTCTCTCTCTCTGTGCAGGCAGTGTGAAACGCTCTCTCTCTCTGCAGGCAGTGTAAAGCGGTCTCTCTCTCTGCAGGCAGTGTAAAGCGGTCTCTCTCTCTGCAGGCAGTGTGAAGTGGTCTCTCTCTCTCTGCAGGCAGTGTAAAGTGCTCTCTCTCTCTCTGCAGGCAGTGTAAAGTGCTCTCTCTCTCTCTCTGCAGGCAGTGTGAAGCAGTCTCTCTCTGTGCAGGCAGTGTGAAGCGGTCTCTCTCTGTGCAGGCAGTGTGAAGCGGTCTCTCTCTGTGCAGGCAGTGTGAAGCGGTCTCTCTCTGTGCAGGCAGTGTGAAGCGGTCTCTCTCTGTGCAGGCAGTGTGAAGCGGTCTCTCTCTGTGCAGGCAGTGTGAAGCGGTCTCTCTCTGTGCAGGCAGTGTGAAGCGGTCTCTCTCTGTGCAGGCAGTGTGAAGCGGTCTCTCTCTCTGTGCAGGCAGTGTGAAGCGGTCTCTCTCTCTCTCTCTGTGCAGGCAGTGTGAAGCGGTCTCTCTCTCTCTCTCTCTCTGTGCAGGCAGTGTGAAGCGGTCTCTCTCTCTCTCTCTCTGCAGGCAGTGTGAAGCGGTCTCTCTCTGTGCAGGCAGTGTGAAGTGGTCTCTCTCTGTGCAGGCAGTGTGAAGCGGTCTCCCTCTCTCTGTGCAGGCAGTGTGAAGCGGTCTCCCTCTCTCTGTGCAGGCAGTGTGAAGCGGTCTCCCTCTCTCTGTGCAGGCAGTGTGAAGCGGTCTCCCTCTCTCTGTGCAGGCAGTGTGAAGCGGTCTCTCTCTCTGTGCAGGCAGTGTGAAGCGGTCTCTCTCTCTGTACAGGCAGTGTGAACTGGTCTCTCTCTCTGTGCAGGCAGTGTGAACTGGTCTCTCTCTCTGTGCAGGCAGTGTGACGTGGTCTCTCTCTCTGTGCAGGCAGTGTGACGTGGTCTCTCTCTCTCTCTGCAGGCAGTGTGAAGCGGGGTCTCTCTCTGTGCAGTCAGTGTGAAGCAGTCTCTCTCTGTGCAGGCAGTGTGAAGCAGTCTCTCTCTCTCTGCAGGCAGTGTAAAGTGCTCTCTCTCTCTCTCTGCAGGCAGTGTGAAGCGGTCTCTCTCTGTGCAGGCAGTGTGAAGCGGTCTCTCTCTGTGCAGGCAGTGTGAAGCGGTCTCTCTCTGTGCAGGCAGTGTGAAGCGGTCTCTCTCTGTGCAGGCAGTGTGAAGCGGTCTCTCTCTGTGCAGGCAGTGTGAAGCGGTCTCTCTCTCTGTGCAGGCAGTGTGAAGCGGTCTCTCTCTCTGTGCAGGCAGTGTGAAGCGGTCTCTCTCTCTGTGCAGGCAGTGTGAAGCGGTCTCTCTCTCTCTCTCTCTGTGCAGGCAGTGTGAAGCGGTCTCTCTCTCTCTCTCTGTGCAGGCAGTGTGAAGCGGTCTCTCTCTCTCTGTGCAGGCAGTGTGAAGCGGTCTCCCTCTCTCTGTGCAGGCAGTGTGAAGCGGTCTCCCTCTCTCTGTGCAGGCAGTGTGAAGCGGTCTCCCTCTCTCTGTGCAGGCAGTGTGAAGCGGTCTACCTCTCTCTGTGCAGGCAGTGTGAAGCGGTCTCCCTCTCTCTGTGCAGGCAGTGTGAAGCGGTCTCCCTCTCTCTGTGCAGGCAGTGTGAAGCGGTCTCTCTCTCTGTGCAGGCAGTGTGAAGCGGTCTCTCTCTCTGTGCAGGCAGTGTGAACTGGTCTCTCTCTCTGTGCAGGCAGTGTGAACTGGTCTCTCTCTCTGTGCAGGCAGTGTGACGTGGTCTCTCTCTCTCTCTCTCTGCAGGCAGTGTGAAGAGGGGTCTCTCTGTGCAGGAAGTGTGAAGCGGTCTCTCTCTCTGTGCAGGCAGTGTGAAGCAGTCTCTCTCTGTGCAGGCAGTGTGAAGCAGTCTCTCTCTCTGTGCAGGCAGTGTGAAGCAGTCTCTCTCTCTGTGCAGGCAGTGTGAAGCAGTCTCTCTCTGTGCAGGCAGTGTGAAGCAGTCTCTCTCTCTGTGCAGGCAGTGTGAAGCAGTCTCTCTCTCTGTGCAGGCAGTGTGAAGCGGTGTCTCTCTCTCTCTGTGCAGGCAGTGTGAAGCGGTGTCTCTCTCTCTCTGTGCAGGCAGTGTGAAGTGGTCTCTTTATCTCTCTGCAGGCAGTGTGAAGCGGTCTCTCTCTCTGTGCAGGCAGTGTGAAGCGGTCTCTCTCTCTGTGCAGGCAGTGTGAATCGGTCTCTCTCTCTGTGCAGGCAGTGTGAAGCGGTCTCTCTCTCTCTGTGCAGGCAGTGTGAAGCGGTCTCTCTCTCTGTGCAGGCAGTGTGAAGCGGTCTCTTTATCTCTGTGCAGGCAGTGTGAAGCGGTCTCTCTCTCTGTGCAGGCAGTGTGAAGCGGTCTCTCTCTCTGTGCAGGCAGTGTGAATCGGTCTCTCTCTCTGTGCAGGCAGTGTGAAGCGGTCTCTCTCTCTCTGTGCAGGCAGTGTGAAGCGGTCTCTCTCTCTGTGCAGGCAGTGTGAAGCGGTCTCTCTCTCTGTGCAGGCAGTGTGAAGCGGTCTCTCTCTCTGTGCAGGCAGTGTGAAGCGGTCTCTCTCTCTGTGCAGGCAGTGTGAAGCGGTCTCTCTCTGCAGGCAGTGTGAAGCGGTCTCTCTCTCTCTCTCTCTCTGCAGGCAGTGTGAAGCAGTCTCTCTCTCTCTCTCTCTCTGCAGGCAGTGTGAAGCAGTCTCTCTCTCTCTCTCTCTGCAGGCAGTGTGAAGCAGTCTCTCTCTCTGCAGGCAGTGTGAAGCGGTCTCTATCTCTCTCTCTTTGCAGGCAGTTTGAAGTGGTCTCTCTCTCTCTCTCTGTGCAGGCAGTTTGAAGTGGTCTCTCTCTCTCTCTCTGTGCAGGCAGTGTGAAGCGGTCTTTCTCTCTGCAGGCAGTGTAAAGCGGTCTCTCTCTCAGCAGGCAGTGTGAAGCGGTCTCTCTCTCTCTGTGCAGGCAGTGTGAAGCGGTGTCTCTCTCTCTCTGTGCAGGCAGTGTGAAGCGGTGTCTCTCTCTCTCTGTGCAGGCAGTGTGAAGTGGTCTCTTTATCTCTCTGCAGGCAGTGTGAAGCGGTCTCTCTCTCTGTGCAGGCAGTGTGTAGCGGTCTCTCTCTCTGTGCAGGCAGTGTGAATCGGTCTCTCTCTCTGTGCAGGCAGTGTGAAGCGGTCTCTCTCTCTCTGTGCAGGCAGTGTGAAGCGGTCTCTCTCTCTGTGCAGGCAGTGTGAAGCGGTCTCTTTATCTCTCTGCAGGCAGTGTGACGCGGTCTCTCTCTCTGTGCAGGCAGTGTGAAGCGGTCTCTCTCTCTGTGCAGGCAGTGTGAATCGGTCTCTCTCTCTGTGCAGGCAGTGTGAAGCGGTCTCTCTCTCTCTCTGTGCAGGCAGTGTGAAGCGGTCTCTCTCTCTGTGCAGGCAGTGTGAAGCGGTCTCTCTCTCTGTGCAGGCAGTGTGAAGCGGTCTCTCTCTCTGTGCAGGCAGTGTGAAGCGGTCTCTCTCTCTGTGCAGGCAGTGTGAAGCGGTCTCTCTCTGCAGGCAGTGTGAAGCGGTCTCTCTCTCTCTCTCTCTCTGCAGGCAGTGTGAAGCAGTCTCTCTCTCTCTCTCTCTCTGCAGGCAGTGTGAAGCAGTCTCTCTCTCTCTCTCTCTGCAGGCAGTGTGAAGCAGTCTCTCTCTCTGCAGGCAGTGTGAAGCGGTCTCTATCTCTCTCTCTTTGCAGGCAGTTTGAAGTGGTCTCTCTCTCTCTCTCTGTGCAGGCAGTGTGAAGCGGTCTCTCTCTCTGCAGGCAGTGTAAAGCGGTCTCTCTCTCAGCAGGCAGTGTGAAGCGGTCTCTCTCTCTCTGTGCAGGCAGTAGGGATGAGCCGAACACCCCGGGTTCGGTTCGAACCAGAACCTTCGAACGGACCGAAAGTTCGCGCAAATTTTCGAACCCTATACGTTATAATGGACGCGAACGTTCGAAATCAAAAGTGCTAATTACAACGGCCAATATGCATGTTAATGTCATAAAACAGGTTTGGGGACCCGGGTCCTGCCCCAGGGGACATATATCAATGCAAAAAGAACTTTTAAAAACTAACGTTTTTCGGGAGCAGTCATTTTAATGATGCATAAAGTGAAAAAAAAAAAGTGACATTTTCCTTTAAATATGGTACCTGGGGGGTGTCCAAAGTATGCCTGTGAAGTGGCATGTGTTTCCCGTGTTTAGAACTGTCCTTGCACAAAATGACATTTGTAAAGGAAAAAAAGAAGCCATTTAAAACCACTTGCGGCTTTAGGTTTGATCTTAAGTAGAATCTGAACAGGTACATTATGAAGTGTAGCTCCATCCCAAAAAAATCTATTTTTAAGCTTTTTGGAGAACATAGGGAGGGGTTATCACCCCTGTAACATTTGCTGTCTTTGCACATCTGTTCAGAACATGTCACCTCACTTTCCGTCCCAATGACAAATGTTTTTGGAAAAGTGGGGTTTTAATTGAAACAAGGATTGGTGATAAAGTATCAGTAGAGAGGAGATACCTTTTTCCCAAATTAAATCTAACAGGATAGAATTTCCCTTCCTAGGGGTAGATTTCCTCTCACTTCCTGTTTTCTCTTTCCATTTGCAAGTAGGAGTCGTTTGTAAGTTGGATGTTTGAAAGTAGGGGCCTGGCGTATATACTCTGCAGAAATTTGCCCTATTAGATGTTGGTGTAGCCACAAGACTGGTGGGCACAGGAATGGGCCCTGCTGTGAGTTAATAGATCAAGATTTGTAATTGCATGCACCTGTTGAACAGGGCAGAAAAATTGGGGGTGGTGGTGGTGGTGGTGGTGGACGGTTTTGCCACAAGACTGTAAGCTCTCACAGTTACTCTTGGTGGGCGCAGGAATGGGCCCTGCTGTGAGTTATTAGATCAAGATTTGTAATTGCAAGCACCTGATGAACAGGGCAGAAAAATTGGGCCTTTGGCGGTGGTGGTGGACGGTGTTGCCACAAGACTGTAGGCCCTCATAGTTACTCTTGGTGGGCGCAGGAATGGGCCCTGCTGTGAGTTATTAGATCAAGATTTGTAATTGCAAGCACCTGATGAACAGGGCAGAAAAATTGGGCCTTTGGCGGTGGTGGTGGACGGTGTTGCCACAAGACTGCAGGCCCTCATAGTTACTCTTGGTGGGCGCAGGAATGGGCCCTGCTGTGAACTATTAGATCAAGATTTGTAATTACCCGCCCCTGTTAAACAGGGGCTGAAAAATTGTGCCTTAGGCACTGGTGCTGGTGCCACAACACTGCAACCCCTCACAGAGACTGTACTTGGAGCACAGCAGTCACACGTGTTGCGAAGCATTTTTTTAAAAAATTGTAAGTACACGCCCCTGTTAAACAGGGGCTGAAAAATTGTGCCTTAGGCACTGGTGCTGGTGCCACAACACTGCAACCCGGCCCTCACAGATACTGTACTTGGAGCACAGCAGTCACACGTGTTGCGAAGCATTTTTTTTAAAAAATTGTAAGTACACGCCCCTGTTAAACAGGGGCTGAAAAATTGTGCCTTAGGCACTGGTGCTGGTGCCACAACACTGCAACCCGGCCCTCACAGAGACTGTACTTGGAGCACAGCAGTCACACGTGTTGCGAAGCATTTTTTTTAAAAATTGTAAGTACACGCCCCTGTTAAACAGGGGCTGAAAAATTGTGCCTTAGGCACTGGTGCTGGTGCCACAACACTGCAACACGGCCCTCACAGAGACTGTACTTGGAGCACAGCAGTCACACGTGTTGCGAAGCATTTTTTTTAAAAATTGTAAGTACACGCCCCTGTTAAACAGGGCTGAAAAATTGTGCCTTAGGCACTGGTGCTGGTGCCACAACACTGCAACACGGCCCTCACAGAGACTGTACTTGGAGCACAGCAGTCACACGTGTTGCGAAGCATTTTTTTAAAAAATTGTAAGTACACGCCCCTGTTAAACAGGGGCTGAAAAATTGTGCCTTAGGCACTGGTGCTGGTGCCACAACACTGCAACACGGCCCTCACAGAGACTGTACTTGGAGCACAGCAGTCACACGTGTTGCGAAGCATTTTTTTAAAAAATTGTAAGTACACGCCCCTGTTAAACAGGGGCTGAAAAATTGTGCCTTAGGCACTGGTGCTGGTGCCACAACACTGCAACACGGCCCTCACAGAGACTGTACTTGGAGCACAGCAGTCACACGTGTTGCGAAGCATTTTTTTAAAAAATTGTAAGTACACGCCCCTGTTAAACAGGGGCTGAAAAATTGTGCCTTAGGCACTGGTGCTGGTGCCACAACACTGCAACACGGCCCTCACAGAGACTGTACTTGGAGCACAGCAGTCACACGTGTTGCGAAGCATTTTTTTTAAAAATTGTAAGTACACGCCCCTGTTAAACAGGGGCTGAAAAATTGTGCCTTAGGCACTGGTGTGGTGGCATGGATCATTGAGGAGGAGGAAGAGGATAGTCAGTGAACATAAGAGGACAGTCACTCAGCATCAGCATAGGCAGTCTTGAAGGGATGTGACATTAAAAATTATTCGGTTATATCCGCCTCAGGTGCCTGGTAGCTGGTGGTGATCCAAGACTGATTCATTTTGATGAATGTCAGTCGATCAACCGAGGCGGTGGACAGGCGCACCCTATGATCAGTCACAAATCCTCCAGCAGCACTGAATGTGCGTTCGGAAAGAACGCTGGAGGCAGGACAGGCCAGTAGCTCAATTGCATACTGTGCAAGCTCTGGCCAGTGATCCATCCTCAGGACCCAGTAAGCCAGAGGATTTTCGGTGGGAAAGGTGTCCAAGTCTGACCTTGCCCCAAGGTATTCCTGCACCATGTATATCAGACGCTGGCGATGGTTGCTGGAACCGATCATACCTTGGGGCTGCGGACTAAAAAATTGTCTGAACGCATCGGTCAGACGTCCACCTTCCCCACCGCTCCTTCTGCCACTGACCGAAGCCTCAGCAACTCGTCGCCCAGGACCAGGAGTTTGTAGCCTCCCAGTTTCTGGGAACGCGTTGCACAGACCTTTCTGCAAGGCCTCCCTGAGATGTCTCATCCTCTGCTCCCTCTGCGACGGCAAGATAAGGTCCGCAACCTTACCCTTGTACCGCGGATCAAGGAGAGTGGCCAGCCAGTAATGGTCCCTCTCCTTGATCCGAAGAACACGAGGATCCTTCCGCAGGCTTTGCAGGATCAGGGAGGCCATGCAGCGTAGGTTAGCTGAGGCATTCGGTCCGGAGTCTTCTGGGTCACTGAGGATGACATGATCGCCAGCCACCTCCTCCCAGCCACGTACAAGTCCACTGGCTTGTTGGGACTGTACATCATCCCTAAAAGACTGCTGCTGCTGATGCTGAGTGCCAGGCTCCACCTCCATGCTCACACAATCCTCCTCCCTCCTCCTCCTCCTCCTCCTCCTCATCCTCTTCCTGTGTGATGGGTGGGACAGAAGGAACACTGTCCGGATAAAGGGGGCCTTGAGAGGCAAGGAAGTCCTCCTCTTCCTGCCTCTGTTCTGCCTCAAGTGCCCTGTCCATTATCCCACGCAGCGTATGCTCCAACAGGTGGACAAGAGGGACAGTGTCACTGATGCATGCACTGTCACTGCTCACCATCCTCGTGGCCTCCTCAAATGGTGAGAGGACAGTGCATGCATCCCTGATCATGCTCCACTGACGTGGGGAAAAAAAACCAAGCTCCCCTGACCCTGTCCTGGTGCCGTAGTCGCAAAGGTACTCATTGATGGCCCTCTGCTGCGTGTGCAGTCGCTGCAGCATGGCCAACGTTGAGTTCCACCTGGTGGGCATGTCAGATATTAGGCGGTTCTTGGGCAGGTTCAGCTCCTTTTGCAGCTCAGTCAGCCGAGCACTGGCATTATAAGATCGGCGGAAATGCACACAGACTTTCCTGGCCTGCCTCAGGACATCCTGTAAGCCTGGGAACCTGCCCAAGAACCGCTGCACCACCAGGTTGAGGACGTGAGCCATGCAGGGCACATGGGTGAGCTGCCCCTGTCGCAGGGCGGAGAGGAGGTTGGTGCCATTGTCAGAAACGACCATTCCTGGCTTAAGCTGACGTGGCGTCAACCACCTCTCGGCCTGCCCCTGCAGAGCTGCCAGAACCTCTGGCCCAGTGTGGCTCCTGTCCCCCAAACACACCAGCGCAAGCACGGCATGGCATCTTTTTGCCTGCGTACTTGCGTAGCCCCTTGTACGCCTACGGAGCACCGCTGGTTCCAAGGACAGAGCACTGGAGGAAGAAGAAGAGGAGGGGGTGGAGGAGAGAGGTGTGTCACAACCAGTAGCAGTAGTCGCGTTTTGGAGGCGTGGTGGCGGAACAACCTCCAACACTACTGCACCTTGTCCTGCATCCCTCCCAGCTGCCAATAGAGTGACCCAATGGGCCGTGAAAGAAAGGTACCGTCCCTGTCCATGCCTGCTGGACCATGAGTCAGCGGTAATATGCACCTTACCGCTGACCGCCCTGTCCAGCGAGGCATGGACATTGCCCTCCACATGCCGGTAGAGAGACGGAATCGCCTTCCGCGAGAAAAAGTGGCGTTTGGGAACCTGCCACTGAGGAACCGCACATTGAACAAACTCACGGAAGGGGGCCGAGTCTACCAACTGAAAAGGCAGCAGTTGAAGTGCTAGCAATTTAGCAAGGCTAGCATTCAACCGCTGGGCATGTGGATGGCTGGGAGTGTACTTCTTTCTACGGTCCAGCAGCTGGGGCAGGGAAATTTGCCTGCTGCATTCGGACGTCGGTGTACTGCAAGTACTTGGTTGTGACACACCGAATTCTACACCTTCAGTCCTCTCAGAGCAGCTTTCAGAGAGGACTGAAGGTGTAGTGGGGATGGAGATCCCAGCTGAGGAGGAGCAAGGAGAGGTCCGCTTAGTTCTTTGGTGTGGGTCTTTTATGTGTGCCTGCCAACGAGCTGCATGGCAGGTCGCCATATGTCTGGTCATGCTTGTCGTGCCCAAGCGGCTGATGTTTTGGCCACGCGAGATACGCTTGAGACAAATATTGCAAATAGCAGTGGTGCGATCTGCTGCACTCGTCTCAAAAAAGGCCCACACCAAAGAACTTTTCTGATAACGTGCAGAGGCAGCGCCCTGCACAGGCGGAGCTCTGCGGTGTTGTACAGTTGCTGTGCTGGCCTCTACCTGGCCTCCAGGGGGCATCCTGCCTCGTTGGACATGTGACGCCGCATCCTCCTCCTCCTCGTCCTCCTCCTCATCCTCTCTCCCTTGAGGCACCCACGTGGAGTCAGTGACCTCATCATCCCCTCCCTCTTCACCACTAGAGCAAACCTGGCAGTAAGCTGCAGCTGGTGGAACTGTACTGCCAGATTCCTCAAGCTGGGTATCGTCATCCGAGCCTTCGAATCGTTGGGCATCCTCCTGGAGCATGTACCCAACACTGTGCTCAAAGAGTTCGGGGGACTCCTCAGGAGGACATGGTGGGTCTAGGGAAGGGGTGGCTGATGATGCTCTGTCAGTACCCTGAGCCTGGGTGAGAGAGGATGAGGAGGATGAGGAGGGCTTGGTCATCCATTCTACCAAGCCTTCAGCATGATGCGGCTCCACATGTCCAGCTGCCGAAAACAAAGACGCGCGTGTCCCATGGCCACGTGCTGATGACGATGCACGACCACGTCCACGTCCACGGCCACGTCCACTAGAAACAGAGCCTGCCTGCCCTGTGTTCTTGGCTCTGCACGCTCTGCCTCCCCTTGGCGGTCTTCCAGCCATTGTAGTCGGTAGTCCTGTGGGTGCTGCTGAGAAGAAAATATAGGAGCTCTGTGTGATGCCACTAACACACTAGAAGTCCTATGGGTGCTTCTGCAAAGAAAATAGAGGAGCTCTGTGTGATGCCACTAACACACTAGAAGTCCTATGGGTGCTTCTGCAAAGAAAATAGAGGAGCTCTGTGTGATGCCACTAACACACTAGAAGTCCTGTGGGTGCTTATGCAAAGAAAATAGAGGAGCTCTGTGTGATGCCACTAACACACTAGAAGTCCTGTGGGTGCTTCTGCAAAGAAAATAGAGGAGCTCTGTGTGATGCCACTAACACACTAGAAGTCCTGTGGGTGCTGCTGAGAAGAATATATAGGAGCTCTGTGTGATGCCACTAACACACTAGAAGTCCTATGGGTGCTTCTGCAAAGAAAATAGAGGAGCTCTGTGTGATGCCACTAACACACTAGAAGTCCTGTGGGTGCTTCTGCAAAGAAAATAGAGGAGCTCTGTGTGATGCCACTAACACACTAGAAGTCCTATGGGTGCTTCTGCAAAGAAAATAGAGGAGCTCTGTGTGATGCCACTAACACACTAGAAGTCCTGTGGGTGCTTATGCAAAGAAAATAGAGGAGCTCTGTGTGATGCCACTAACACACTAGAAGTCCTGTGGGTGCTTCTGCAAAGAAAATAGAGGAGCTCTGTGTGATGCCACTAACACACTAGAAGTCCTGTGGGTGCTGCTGAGAAGAATATATAGGAGCTCTGTGTGATGCCACTAACACACTAGAAGTCCTATGGGTGCTTCTGCAAAGAAAATAGAGGAGCTCTGTGTGATGCCACTAACACACTAGAAGTCCTGTGGGTGCTTCTGCAAAGAAAATAGAGGAGCTCTGTGTGATGCCACTAACACACTAGAAGTCCTGTGGGTGCTTATGCAAAGAAAATAGAGGAGCTCTGTGTGATGCCACTAACACACTAGAAGTCCTGTGGGTGCTTATGCAAAGAAAATAGAGGAGCTCTGTGTGATGCCACTAACACACTAGAAGTCCTGTGGGTGCTGCTGAGAAGAATATATAGGAGCTCTGTGTGATGCCACTAACACACTAGAAGTCCTATGGGTGCTTCTGCAAAGAAAATAGAGGAGCTCTGTGTGATGCCACTAACACACTAGAAGTCCTGTGGGTGCTTATGCAAAGAAAATAGAGGAGCTCTGTGTGATGCCACTAACACACTAGAAGTCCTGTGGGTGCTGCTGAGAAGAATATATAGGAGCTCTGTGTGATGCCACTAACACACTAGAAGTCCTATGGGTGCTTCTGCAAAGAAAATAGAGGAGCTCTGTGTGATGCCACTAACACACTAGAAGTCCTGTGGGTGCTTATGCAAAGAAAATAGAGGAGCTCTGTGTGTGATGCCACTAACACACTAGAAGTCCTATGGGTGCTTCTGCAAAGAAAATAGAGGAGCTCTGTGTGATGCCACTAACACACTAGAAGTCCTGTGGGTGCTTATGCAAAGAAAAATAGAGGAGCTCTGTGTGATGCCACTAACACACTAGAAGTCCTATGGGTGCTTCTGCAAAGAAAATAGAGGAGCTCTGTGTGATGCCACTAACACACTAGAAGTCCTATGGGTGCTTATGCAAAGAAAATAGAGGAGCTCTGTGTGATGCCACTAACACACTAGAAGTCCTGTGGGTGCTTATGCAAAGAAAATAGAGGAGCTCTGTGTGATGCCACTAACACACTAGAAGTCCTGTGGGTGCTTATGCAAAGAAAATAGAGGAGCTCTGTGTGATGCCACTAACACACTAGAAGTCCTATGGGTGCTGCTGAGAAGAAGATATAGGAGCTCTGTGTGTGATGCCACTAACACACTAGAAGTCCTATGGGTGCTTCTGCAAAAGAAAATAGAGGAGCTCTGTGTGATGCCACTAACACACTAGAAGTCCTGTGGGTGCTTATGCAAAGAAAATAGAGGAGCTCTGTGTGATGCCACTAACACACTAGAAGTCCTGTGGGTGCTGCTGACAAGAATATATAGGAGCTCTGTGTGATGCCACTAACACACTAGAAGTCCTATAGGTGCTTATGCAAAGAAAATAGAGGAGCTCTGTGTGTGATGGGACTAACACACTTCAAGTCCTATAGGTGCTTCTGGGAAGAAAATATAGCTCTCTGTGTGTGTGATGGGACTAAACACACTTCAAGTCCTATAGGTGCTTCTGGGAAGAAAATATAGCTGTGTGTGTGTGATGGGACTAAAACACTTCAAGTCCTATAGGTGCTTCTGGGAACAAAATATAGCTCTGTGTGTGTGATGGGACTAACACACTTCAAGTCCTATAGGTGCTTCTGGGAAGAAAATATAGCTCTGTGTGTGTAATGGGACTAACACACTTCAAGTCCTATAGGTGCTTCTGGGAAGAAAATATAGCTCTGTGTGTGTAATGGGACTAACACACTTCAAGTCCTATAGGTGCTTCTGGGAAGAAAATATAGCTCTGTGTGTGTAATGGGACTAACACACTTCAAGTCCTATAGGTGCTTCTGGGAAGAAAGTATAGCTCTGTGTGTGTAATGGGACTAACACACTTCAAGTCCTATAGGTGCTTCTGGGAAGAAAATATAGCTCTGTGTGTGTGATGGGACTAACACACTTCAAGTCCTATAGGTGCTTCTGGGAACAAAATATAGCTCTGTGTGTGTGATGGGACTAACACACTTCAAGTCCTATAGGTGCTTCTGGGAAGAAAATATAGCTCTGTGTGTGTAATGGGACTAACACACTTCAAGTCCTATAGGTGCTTCTGGGAAGAAAATATAGCTCTGTGTGTGTAATGGGACTAACACACTTCAAGTCCTATAGGTGCTTCTGGGAACAAAATATAGGCTCTCTGCCTGCCTGCCACTAACACACTACAAGTCCTATAGGTGCTTCTGGGAACAAAATATAGGAGCTCTGCCTGCCTGCGACTAACACACTTCAAGTCCTATAGGTGCTTCTGGGAACAAAATATAGCTCTGTGTGTGTAATGGGACTAACACACTTCAAGTCCTATAGGTGCTTCTGGGAACAAAATATAGCTCTGTGTGTGTGATGGGACTAACACACTTCAAGTCCTATAGGTGCTTCTGGGAAGAAAATATAGCTCTGTGTGTGTAATGGGACTAACACACTTCAAGTCCTATAGGTGCTTCTGGGAACAAAATATAGCTCTGTGTGTGTGATGGGACTAACACACTTCAAGTCCTATAGGTGATTCTGGGAAGAAAATATAGCTCTGTGTGTGTAATGGGACTAACACACTTCAAGTCCTATAGGTGCTTCTGGGAAGAAAATATAGCTCTGTGTGTGTGTAATGGGACTAACACACTTCAAGTCCTATAGGTGCTTCTGGGAACAAAATATAGCTCTGTGTGTGTAATGGGACTAACACACTTCAAGTCCTATAGGTGCTTCTGGGAACAAAATATAGCTCTGTGTGTGTGATGGGACTAACACACTTCAAGTCCTATAGGTGCTTCTGGGAAAAAAATATAGCTCTGTGTGTGTAATGGGACTAACACACTTCAAGTCCTATAGGTGCCTCTGGGAACAAAATATAGGAGCTCTGCCTGCCTGCCACGAACACACTACAAGTCCTATAGGTGCTTCTGGTAACAAAATATAGGAGCTCTGCCTGCCTGCCACTAACACACTACAAGTCCTATAGGTGCCTCTGGTAACAAAATATAGGAGCTCTGCCTGCCTGCCACGAACACACTACAAGTCCTATAGGTGCTTCTGGTAACAAAATATAGGAGCTCTGCCTGCCTGCCACTAACACACTACAAGTCCTATAGGTGCTTCTGGTAACAAAATATAGGAGCTCTGCCTGCCTGCCACGAACACACTACAAGTCCTATAGGTGCTTCTGGTAACAAAATATAGGAGCTCTGCCTGCCTGCCACGAACACACTACAAGTCCTATAGGTGCTTCTGGTAACAAAATATAGGAGCTCTGCCTGCCTGCCACGAGCACACTACAAGCCCCTCTTTGTCAATCAATCTTTGTAACTGAATCTATCTAACTCAATCTCTGCAAGTGAATCTCTCTAACTATCTAAATGCAGCAGAGTGTCACAGAAACAGCCTGCTCAATCTGCGCCGGAACAGCATGTGACCGGCGCAGACGGCGTGGCGGCGTTTTATAGGGGGGGGCGTGTACTACAGCCCCTGAGCTGTAATTGGCTACAGGCGTCCTGCCTGTAGCCAATTATGGCTCTTCGAGTTTCCGGGGCTGTGATTGGCCAAGCATGCGGGGTCACAGTGCATGCTTGGCCAATCATCAGCCAGCAATGCACTGCGTCGGCCGCGCCGGCCGCAATGCATTGCGGGGCCGCGCGCATCACCCGCCCGTGTTGCGTGCGGCCAAAATAGTTCTGGGCTCGCCGAGCGAGCGAACGCCCGGTGCTCGATGCGAACGTGGGTTCGCATCGAGCACCGGGTCCATCCTTAGCAGGCAGTGTGAAGTGGTCTCTTTCTCTCTCTGCAGGCAGTATAAAGTGGTCTCTCTCTCTCTCTCTGTGTGCAGGCAGTGTGAAGCGGTCTCTCTCTCTCTGTGCAGGCAGTGTGAAGTGGTCTCTCTCTCTCTCTCTGCACGCAGTGTGAAGCGGTCTCTCTCTCTCTCTGCAGGCAGTGTGAAGCAGTCTCTCTCTCTTTCTCTGCAGGCAGTGTGAAGCAGTCTCTCTCTCTTTCTCTGCAGGCAGTGTGAAGCAGTCTCTCTCTCTGCAGGCAGTCTGAAGCAGTCTCTCCCTCTGTGCAGGCAGTGTGAAGTGGTCTCTCTCTCTCTCTGCACGCAGTGTGAAGCGGTCTCTCTCTCTCTCTCTCTCTCTGCAGGCAGTGTGAAGCGGTCTCTCTCTCTCTCTCTGCAGGCAGTGTGAAGCAGTCTCTCTCTCTCTCTCTCTCTGCAGGCAGTGTGAAGCAGTCTCTCCCTCTGTGCAGGCAGTGTGAAGCGGTCTCTCTGTCTCTGTGCAGGCAGTATAAAGCGGTCTCTCTCTGTGCAGGCAGTGTCAAGCCGTCTCTCTCTCTCTGTGCAGGCAGTGTGAAGCGGTCTCTCTCTGTGCAGGCAGTGTGAAGTGGTCTCTCTCTGTGCAGGCAGTGTAAAGTGCTCTCTCTCTCTCTGCAGACAGTGTGAAGCAGTCTCTCTCTGTGCAGGCAGTGTGAAGCGGTCTCTCTCTGTGCAGGCAGTGTGAAGCGGTCTCTCTCTGTGCAGGCAGTGTGAAGCGGTCTCTCTCTGTGCAGGCAGTGTGAAGCGGTCTCTCTCTCTGTGCAGGCAGTGTGAAGCGGTCTCTCTCTGTGCAGGCAGTGTGAAGCGGTCTCTCTCTGTGCAGGCAGTGTGAAGCGGTCTCTCTCTCTCTCTCTGTGTGCAGGCAGTGTGAAGCGGTCTCTCTCTCTCTCTGTGTGCAGGCAGTGTGAAGTGGTCTCTTTTTCTCTCTGCAGGCAGTGTAAAGTGGTTTCTCTCTCTGTGCAGGCAGTGTGAAGTGGTCTCTCTCTCTGCAGGCAGTGTGAAGCGGTCTCGCTCTCTGCAGGCAGTTTGAAGCAGTCTCTCTCTTTCTCTTTCTGCAGTGTGAAGCAGTCTCTCTCTCTGCAGGCAGTGTGAAGCGGTCTCTCTCTCTCTCTCTCTGTGCAGGCAGTGTGAAGCGGTCTCTCTCTCTGCAGGCAGTGTAAAGCGGTCTCTCTCTCAGCAGGCAGTGTGAATCGGTCTCTCTCTCTCTGTGCAGGCAGTGTGAAGTGGTCTCTTTCTCTCTCTGCAGGCAGTGTAAAGTGCTCTCTCTCTCTCTCTCTCTCTCTCTGCAGGCAGTGTGAAGCAGTCTCTCTCTGTGCAGGCAGTGTGAAGCGGTCTCTCTGTGCAGGCATTGTGAAGCGGTCTCTCTCTGTGCAGGCAGTGTGAAGCGGTCTCTCTCTCTCTGTGCAGGCAGTGTGAAGCGGTCTCTCTCTCTCTGTGCAGGCAGTGTGAAGCGGTCTCTATCTCTCTCTCTGTGCAGGCAGTGTGAAGCAGTCTCCCTCTCTTTGCAGGCAGTTTGAAGTGGTCTCTCTCTCTCTCTCTCTGCAGGCAGTGTGAAGTGGTCTCTCTCTCTGCAGGCAGTGTAAAGCGGTCTCTCTCTCTCAGCAGGCAGTGTGAAGCGGTCTCTCTCTCTCTGTGCAGGCAGTGTGAAGTGGTCTCTTTCTCTCTCTGCAGGCAGTATAAAGTGGTCTCTCTCTCTCTCTCTCTCTCTCTCTCTCTCTCTCTGTGTGCAGGCAGTGTGAAGTGGTCTCTCTCTGCACGCAGTGTGAAGCAGTCTCTCTCTCTTTTTCTGCAGGCAGTGTGAAGCAGTCTCTCTCTCTCTGCAGGCAGTCTGAAGCAGTCTCTCTCTCTGCAGGCAGTCTGAAGCAGTCTCTCCCTCTGTGCAGGCAGTGTGAAGTGGTCTCTTTCTCTCTCTGCAGGCAGTGTAAAGTGCTCTCTCTCTCTCTCTCTCTCTCTCTCTCTCTCTCTCTCTCTGCAGGCAGTGTGAAGCAGTCTCTCTCTCTTTCTCTGCAGGCAGTGTGAAGCAGTCTCTCTCTCTGCAGGCAGTGTGAAGCAGTCTCTCTCTCTGCAGGCAGTGTGAAGCAGTCTCTCTCTCTGCAGGCAGTGTGAAGCGGTCTCTCTCTGTGCAGGCAGTGTGAAGCGGTCTCTCTCTGTGCAGGCAGTGTGAAGCGGTCTCTCTCTGTGCAGGCAGTGTGAAGCGGTCTCTCTGTCTCTGTGCAGGCAGTATAAAGCGGTCTCTCTCTCTGCAGGCAGTGTCAAGCCGTCTCTCTCTCTCTGTGCAGGCAGTGTGAAGCGGTCTCTCTCTGTGCAGGCAGTGTGAAGTGGTCTCTCTCTCTCTCTCTCTCTCTGCAGGCAGTGTAAAGTGCTCTCTCTCTCTCTCTGCAGGCAGTGTGAAGCAGTCTCTCTCTGTGCAGGCAGTGTGAAGCGGTCTCTCTCTGTGCAGGCAGTGTGAAGCGGTCTCTCTCTCTCTCTGTGCAGGCAGTGTGAAGCAGTCTCTCTCTCTCTGTGCAGGCAGTGTGAAGTAGTCTCTTTATTTCTCTGCAGGCAGTGTAAAGTGGTCTCTCTCTCTCTGCAGGCAGTGTGAAGCGGTCTCTCTCTCTCTCTGTGCAGGCAGTGTGAAGTGGTCTCTCTCTCTCTCTGCAGGCAGTGTGAAGCAGTCTCTCTCTCTTTCTCTGCAGGCAGTGTGAAGCAGTCTCTCTCTCTCTGCAGGCAGTGTGAAGCAGTCTCTCTCTCTGCAGGCAGTGTGAAGCAGTCTCTCCCTCTGTGCAGGCAGTGTGAAGTGGTCTCTCTCTGTGCAGGCAGTGTGAAGCGGTCTCTCTGTCTCTGTGCAGGCAGTATAAAGCGGTCTCTCTCTCTCTGCAGGCAGTGTCAAGCCGTCTCTCTCTCTGTGCAGGCAGTGTGAAGCGGTCTCTCTCTGTGCAGGCAGTGTGAAGTGGTCTCTGTCTGTCTCTCTCTCTCTCGCTCTCTCTCTCTGCAGGCAGTGTAAAGTGCTCTCTCTCTCTCTCTGCAGGCAGTGTGAAGCAGTCTCTCTCTGTGCAGGCAGTGTGAAGCGGTCTCTCTGTGCAGGCAGTGTGAAGCGGTCTCTCTCTCTCTCTCTGTGCAGGCAGTGTGAAGCAGTCTCTCTCTCTCTGTGCAGGCAGTGTGAAGCGGTCTCTTTATTTCTCTGCAGGCAGTGTAAAGTGGTCTCTCTCTCTGTGCAGGCAGTGTGAAGCGGTCTCTCTCTCTCTCTGTGCAGGCAGTGTGAAGTGGTCTCTCTCTCTCTGCAGGCAGTGTGAAGCGGTCTCTCCCTCTGCAGGCAGTGTGAAGCAGTGTCTCTCTCTCTGCAGGCAGTGTGAAGCAGTCTCTCTCTCTCTGCAGGCAGTGTGAAGCGGTCTCTCTCTATCTCTCTCTGTGCAGGCAGTGTGAAGCAGTCTCCCTCTCTGTGCAGGCAGTTTGAAGTGGTCTCTCTCTGTGCAGGCAGTGTGAAGCGGTCTCTCTCTCTGCAGGCAGTGTGAAGCGTTCTCTCTCTCTGCAGGCAGTGTAAATCGGTCTCTCTCTCAGCAGGCAGTGTGAAACGGTCTCTCTCTCTCTGTGCAGGCAGTGTGAAGTGGTCTCTTTCTCTCTCTGCAGGCAGTGTGAAGTGGTCTCTTTCTCTCTCTGCAGGCAGTGTAAAGTGGTCTCTCTCTCTCTGTGCAGGCAGTGTGAAGCGGTCTCTCTCTCTCTGTGTGCAGGCAGTGTGAAGCGGTCTCGCTCTCTCTCTCTCTCTCTGCAGGCAGTGTGAAGCAGTCTCTCTCTCTTTCTCTGCAGGCAGTGTGAAGCAGTCTCTCTCTCTGCAGGCAGTCTGAAGCAGTCTCTCCCTCTGTGCAGGCAGTGTGAAGTGGTCTCTCTCTGTGCAGGCAGTATAAAGCGGTCTCTCTCTGCAGGCAGTATAAAGCGGTCTCTCTCTGCAGGCAGTGTCAAGCCGTCTCTCTCTGTGCAGGCAGTGTCAAGCCGTCTCTCTCTCTCT
Source organism: Lithobates sylvaticus (assembly GCA_028564925.1). Lineage (NCBI taxonomy): Eukaryota > Metazoa > Chordata > Amphibia > Anura > Ranidae > Lithobates > Lithobates sylvaticus. The sequence goes on from CM053034.1 coordinate 195,692,780, forward strand.
GTGCAGGCAGTGTCAAGCCGTCTCTCTCTCTCTGTGCAGGCAGTGTCAAGCAGTCTCCCTCTCTCTCTGTACGGGGAATGCTGCCAGCCCTCCCCTGTCTATCTATCTAATATATATATATATATATATATTTATTAGTATAAATAGTTTTTGATTTAGATGTTAAAGAAAACTTATATCGATATCATACAAGTTAAATGCTTTCACGCATTGTTCTTGCCCACTCCTCAGGAATGTCAATGCGTAGAGACTGAGCAACCCCCACCCTTGTGTGAGTACAATAAGTCTGTGGAACTATAAGACAAACTAAAACTTTTTGGGACGGTGGGGGCTGTTTTCATGGGTTTGATTTGTGGAGTAAAAGCTTTTGAACTAAAGGTTTTGGGAAGGAGACACACGGAAACATTGAAGGAAGCTGACACAGCCTCACACACAAAGACACACATATGATTCAAGCTTCATCTTAAAAATAATTACATTATTGATGCTATTTTTACATTTTACATTTTGATATTGTTATTGTAATATTTTGCTATTTTATTATTAAATCAATTTTTGAGTTTTTACTCGAGAACTGAACAGACTTTCTGGGAACTTTTCTCACTAATATGAATTATAGAATATCACAAATAATACCGAAATAACGATATTTTAACAGATTCATTTTATGAAATTTTCGAATTTTCTTCCAATTTACCGTTTTTTTTTTCAATTTTTAAAGCGTACGAATCGATAATTTCAAATCGGTGTAATCGAAAACTTTACATTTTTTCGATTTCAATGTGGCAAAGTGAACAAACAAAAGAAAAATCTTCATCAAATGATTCCAATGACTCTTTAAATCATCTTTGGCTTAACTAAAACAGATTTTTTTTTTTAAATGGTAACTCTAATAACACACACAGTCTTCGATTTCAGCAATATGTATACAGTTAGAATTCAACTGAAGTTCGATGTAAAATTCAATTTGAATTTCAGTCAGAGCATTCGATTAAATTTTTTTTTTTACTGTCATTCGGGTATTTGGTTATATCCAAATCTCCGAATAACGAAAATTCATCCGCATATTAATTTGGAACAAAACGAACCACACATGTCTAATAAATGCAATTATTTCTGCAGCAGGTTCTATACACAATACAGATGTACCACTTTACAGGCAGACTAAGGGGTCCCACCAGGGACTATATATAAAAGGAATTTTTCATTTTTATAGTTATTTCTCATTTTGATGGTTTCACTTTAAGCATCAGTAAATCACTGCTCATTTAAAAATGTTTTCATTGATTCATGTCCCCCAGAGCAGTATCTAGACCCCCATTAACCACTGTATGCCCAACTACTTGCATATAAAGCTTTCAAAATAGGCACTTATTGATTTTCTCAGTTTGGGTCCTGTAGACTTCAGTCGGGTTTGTTATACATCTCCGAACTTTAGAAATGTTTGAAAGTACTGCCGCAACCCGAACAGGGGGCCGTTCGATCCATCTTTAAAAAATGAATTTTATGCTGTATTATTTCAGAGCTGCAATAATTTTTATCTTTCATATCTTTCTAGAGTTCAGACTTTAAGTTTTATGACACCAGTACAGAAGTGTGTGTATTATGGGCGCATTTGTGTTTCTTTGTTTTTTTTTTTTCATGATTTGGAAACATTTATATATTGATGATTGGATTCTTTAATATATTTTAAATATTTGAAATTTGATTGGCATAATCTATATTTGCTTATTTTATTTTAATGATGCTCTCTAATTAAAATAAGTAATTTTACTTTTTGCAACCTTTGCTAATTAAAGAAATTATAATAAAAAAATAAATACATAAATGTCTACTTTTTTTAAGTCTTTAAATAATGAAAGTTTATATGTTTCCTTTACTGTGCAGATAGCCTTTTGTATTCAGCTCTGGCCTACAGAGAATTATAAAGCATTTTGTAAGAAATATACAATATAAGAGACCATTATTGGAAATCAGTATCGCAAATATCTCCACAGCCACCGTGTATTTCCCTTTGGTGCTCAGATAGGCCGGGATCATGGCAATCCAGACACTGCAGAACACCAGCATGCTGAAGGTGATGTATTTGGCTTCATTAAAACTGTCCGGTAATGTCCTGGCAAAAAAAGCTATAATAAAACTAACAGCAGCCAGGATCCCCATATAACCCAGGACAGAGTAGAACCCGATAACTGAGCCTTCATTACACTGAATGATGATCTTCTCCTGGTAGGAGTGTGTGTCCAATTCCTGGAAGGGAGGAGAGATGGACAACCAACTAACACAGATTATAACCTGAACACTGGAACAAGCTAAGACTATACAGGTGGGCAGTTTCACTCCAATCCATTTCTTCCACATGCTGTTGGGTTTGGTGGCTTTGAAGGCAATGCAAACCATAATAGTCTTGGCCAATACAGAAGATACGGCTATTGTAAAGAGAATTCCAAAAGAAATTTGGCGTAGCAAGCAGGTTACATCCACAGGACGACCCAGGAAGAGGAACACACAGAAGAAACCCAACATGATGGAGACCAGGAGGACAAAGCTGAGGCTCTTGTTATTGGCTTTCACAACTGGTGTGTCCTGGTGTAAAATAAAAATGATGAGAACTAGAAGAGTCTTCCCAAAACACAACAGTGAGACAACTATAAAAACTAGTGAGAGCGGGTCATCAGTGAAGGAAAGAAATTCTGATTGTTTGGATATACAGCGAGTTTTGTTCTCACTTGGCCATTCATGATCGGGGCATTTCATGCAGTTTTTACTATCTGGAAAACAAAATAAAATCAATGAAAAAACTGTGATCACTTACCTGGTCTTGGTTTACTTATATGGGTTTAATCAGATGTTAATATTTGTCAAATATCTAATAAACCAAGCCTTTCTTTTCCAGGTTACAATCCTCTCTAAAGACAAAACATTAACACTTGCTGATCGAAATACATATTAAAACAGCCTGTCAGAAAATGGTTATAACAAGATCATGGTACAGATTTTTTTTTTCAGATGGTGATCAGCTTTCTTTTAGAAGTGATCTGGATAGCTTTACACCTACCTGATCACCTACCCCCCCCCTCCCCTGTGGTTGTTCCCAGGCACTCCATTCTTTGAGGGAGCCTTGGACAGCAGTAAACGATAGGGACAACACCCTACAGAGAAGGTGGGGGAAAGTCCATCTCCAATGTCCTCTGTGATGGATAAACCCAGAAGTGATGATGGTTTTGTCAACTCTTGTTTCAGAGCTTTCATTCCCTGTCTATTTCAGCCTGGAAAGCAGCTAACCAAGCACAGTCTGTCTTCAGTTAGCTGCTTTGGAGGACAAAGAGACACCGGATATCTCCATAAAGAGTACCTGTCACCTGCACAAAGCTATGACTAAGCGCCCTTTGAGGCATGAAACGCGCAAGCCATTTATGCTGTCTGCTGTATCGCATAAGATGTAACTGTTTTGGATTTTATTTATCACTAATAAAAGAAGCTTTGCTGAAGTGCGGCCATCCAGATCTTCCTTTCCTTCTCTATGACAAATTGGCTTGTTAGGCCTGAAGAAGGAGTTCATGCTCCGTAAATGAGTCGCCTATTGGTTCTTCTAAATCCGTAAGTGACGTCATCCCTCGGATCCCTGTGTGTTTCAGATCTAGGAAGCGTCGGCAATCACCGGCGCAGCCCGCTCCGAGTCATCAGCAAGCAGCTCCATAGATGCACTCCCTTCACACATGCTCAGCAATTTGTGCCTAAATGTCTGTTATTACCTTACTCTTGTGAGTACTTCTATCCGTTTGTGCATTAAATTTACTGTTATACTGCACTTAGAGTGGTGCCTGTGTGTTTTATTCTCCTGGGGGGACTTTCTGAGTAATGTTCTGGCAAAAA
>CM053034.1:195697155-195774594 GCA_028564925.1 Lithobates sylvaticus
TAAAAACTAACGTTTTTTCGGGAGCAGTCATTTTAATGATGCATAAAGTGAAAAAAAAAAAGTGAAATTTTCCTTTAAATATGGTACCTGGGGGGTGTCAAAAGTATGCCTGTGAAGTGGCATGTGTTTCCCGTGTTTAGAACTGTCCTTGCACAAAATGACATTTGTAAAGGAAAAAAAGAAGCCATTTAAAAACACTTGCGGCTTTAGGTTTGTTCTTAAGTAGAATCTGAACAGGTACATTATGAAGTGTAGCTCCATCCCCAAAAAATCTATTTTTAAGCTTTTTGGAGAACATAGGGAGGGGTTATCACCCCTGTAACATTTGCTGTCTTTGCACATCTGTTCAGAACATGTCACCTCACTTTCCGTCCCAATGACAAATGTTTTTGGAAAAGTGGGGTTTTAATTGAAACAAGGATTGGTGATAAAGTATCAGTAGAGAGGAGATACCTTTTTCCCAAATTAAATCTAACAGGATAGAATTTCCCTTCCTAGGGGTAGATTTCCTCTCACTTCCTGTTTTCTCTTTCCATTTGCAAGTAGGAGTCGTTTGTAAGTTGGATGTTTGAAAGTAGGGGCCTGGCGTATATACTCTGCAGAAATTTGCCCTATTAGATGTTGGTGTAGCCACAAGACTGGTGGGCACAGGAATGGGCCCTGCTGTGAGTTAATAGATCAAGATTTGTAATTGCATGCACCTGTTGAACAGGGCAGAAAAATTGGGGGTGGTGGTGGTGGTGGACGGTGTTGCCACAAGACTGTAAGCTCTCACAGTTACTCTTGGTGGGCGCAGGAATGGGCCCTGCTGTGAGTTATTAGATCAAGATTTGTAATTGCAAGCACCTGATGAACAGGGCAGAAAAATTGGGCCTTTGGCGGTGGTGGTGGACGGTGTTGCCACAAGACTGTAGGCCCTCATAGTTACTCTTGGTGGGCGCAGGAATGGGCCCTGCTGTGAACTATTAGATCAAGATTTGTAATTACCCACCCCTGTTAAACAGGGGCTGAAAAATTGTGCCTTAGGCACTGGTGCTGGTGCCACAACACTGCAACCCCTCACAGATACTGTACTTGGAGCACAGCAGTCACACGTGTTGCGAAGCATTTTTTTAAAAAATTGTAAGTACACGCCCCTGTTAAACAGGGGCTGAAAAATTGTGCCTTAGGCACTGGTGCTGGTGCCACAACACTGCAACCCCTCACAGATACTGTACTTGGAGCACAGCAGTCACACGTGTTGCGAAGCATTTTTTAAAAAAATTGTAAGTACACGCCCCTGTTAAACAGGGGCTGAAAAATTGTGCCTTAGGCACTGGTGCTGGTGCCACAACACTGCAACCCCTCACAGATACTGTACTTGGAGCACAGCAGTCACACGTGTTGCGAAGCATTTTTTTAAAAAAAATTGTAATTACCCGCCCCTGTTAAACAGGGGCTGAAAAATTGTGCCTTAGGCACTGGTGCTGGTGCCACAACACTGCAACCCCTCACAGATACTGTACTTGGAGCACAGCAGTCACACGTGTTGCGAAGCATTTTTTTAAAAAATTGTAAGTACACGCCCCTGTTAAACAGGGGCTGAAAAATTGTGCCTTAGGCACTGGTGCTGGTGCCACAACACTGCAACCCCTCACAGATACTGTACTTGGAGCACAGCAGTCACACGTGTTGCGAAGCATTTTTTTATAAAAATTGTATGTACACGCCCCTGTTAAACAGGGGCTGAAAAATTGTGCCTTAGGCACTGGTGTGGTGGCATGGATCATTGAGGAGGAGGAAGAGGATAGTCAGTGAACATAAGAGGACAGTCACTCAGCATCAGCATAGGCAGTCTTGAAGGGATGTGACATTAAAAATTATTCGGTTATATCCGCCTCAGGTGCCTGGTAGCTGGTGGTGATCCAAGACTGATTCATTTTGATGAAGGTCAGTCGATCAACCGAGGCGGTGGACAGGCGCACCCTATGATCGGTGACAAATCCTCCAGCAGCACTGAATGTGCGTTCGGAAAGAACGCTGGAGGCAGGACAGGCCAGTAGCTCAATTGCATACTGTGCTAGCTCTGGCCAGTGATCCATCCTCAGGACCCAGTAAGCCAGAGGATTTTCGGTGGGAAAGGTGTCCAAGTCTGACCTTGCCCCAAGGTATTCCTGCACCATGTATATCAGACGCTGGCGATGGTTGCTGGAACCGATCATACCTTGGGGCTGCGGACTAAAAAATTGTCTGAACGCATCGGTCAGACGTCCACCTTCCCCACCGCTCCTTCTGCTACTGACCGAAGCCTCAGCAACTCGTCGCCCAGGACCAGGAGTTTGTAACCTCCCAGTTTCTGGGAACGCGTTGCACAGACCTTTCTGCAAGGCCTCCCTGAGATGTCTCATCCTCTGCTCCCTCTGCGACGGCAAGATAAGGTCCGCAACCTTACCCTTGTACCGCGGATCAAGGAGAGTGGCCAGCCAGTAATGGTCCCTCTCCTTGATCCGAAGAACACGGGATCCTTCCGCAGGCTTTGCAGGATCAGGGAGGCCATGCAGCGTAGGTTAGCTGAGGCATTCGGTCCGGAGTCTTCTGGGTCACTGAGGATGACATGATCGCCAGCCACCTCCTCCCAGCCACGTACAAGTCCACTGGTTTGTTGGGACTGTACATCATCCCTAAAAGACTGCTGCTGCTGATGCTGAGTGCCAGGCTCCACCTCCATGCTCACACAATCCTCCTCCTCCTCCTCCTCCTCATCCTCTTCCTGTGTGATGGGTGGGACAGAAGGAACACTGTCCGGATAAAGGGGGCCTTGAGAGGCAAGGAAGTCCTCCTCTTCCTGCCTCTGTTCTGCCTCAAGTGCCCTGTCCATTATCCCACGCAGCGTATGCTCCAACAGGTGGACAAGAGGGACAGTGTCACTGATGCATGCACTGTCACTGCTCACCATCCTCGTGGCCTCCTCAAATGGTGAGAGGACAGTGCATGCATCCCTGATCATGCTCCACTGACGTGGGGGAAAAAAAACAAGCTCCCCTGACCCTGTCCTGGTGCCGTAGTCGCAAAGGTACTCATTGATGGCCCTCTGCTGCGTGTGCAGTCGCTGCAGCATGGCCAACGTTGAGTTCCACCTGGTGGGCATGTCACATATTAGGCGGTTCTTGGGCAGGTTCAGCTCCTTTTGCAGCTCAGTCAGCCGAGCACTGGCATTATAAGATCGGCGGAAATGCACACAGACTTTCCTGGCCTGCCTCAGGACATCCTGTAAGCCTGGGAACCTGCCCAAGAACCGCTGCACCACCAGGTTGAGGACGTGAGCCATGCAGGGCACATGGGTGAGCTGCCCCTGTCGCAGGGCGGAGAGGAGGTTGGTGCCATTGTCAGAAACGACCATTCCTGGCTTAAGCTGACGTGGCGTCAACCACCTCTCGGCCTGCCCCTGCAGAGCTGCCAGAACCTCTGGCCCAGTGTGGCTCCTGTCCCCCAAACACACCAGCGCAAGCACGGCATGGCATCTTTTTGCCTGCGTACTTGCGTAGCCCCTTGTACGCCTACGGAGCACCGCTGGTTCCAAGGACAGAGCACTGGAGGAAGAAGAAGAGGAGGGGGTGGAGGAGAGAGGTGTGTCACAACCAGTAGCAGTAGTAGCGTTTTGGAGGCATGGTGGCGGAACAACCTCCAACACTACTGCACCTTGTCCTGCATCCCTCCCAGCTGCCAATAGAGTGACCCAATGGGCCGTGAAAGAAAGGTACCGTCCCTGTCCATGCCTGCTGGACCATGAGTCAGCGGTAATATGCACCTTACCGCTGACCGCCCTGTCCAGCGAGGCATGGACATTGCCTTCCACATGCCGGTAGAGAGACGGAATCGCCTTCCGTGAGAAAAAGTGGCGTTTGGGAACCTGCCACTGAGGAACCGCACATTGAACAAACTCACGGAAGGGGGCCGAGTCTACCAACTGAAAAGGCAGCAGCTGAAGTGCTAGCAATTTAGCCAAGCTAGCATTCAACCGCTGGGCATGTGGATGGCTGGGAGTGTACTTCTTTCTACGGTCCAGCAGCTGGGGCAGGGAAATTTGCCTGCTGCAATCGGACGTCGGTGTACTGCAAGTACTTGGTTGTGACACACCTAATTCTACACCTTCAGTCCTCTCAGAGCAGCTTTCAGAGAGCACTGAAGGTGTAGTGGGGATGGAGATCCCAGCTGATGAGGAGCAAGGAGAGGTCCGCTTAGTTCTTTGGTGTGGGTCTTTTATGTGTGCCTGCCAACGAGCTGCATGGCAGGTCGACATATGTCTGGTCATGCTTGTGGTGCCCAAGCGGCTGATGTTTTGGCCACGCGAGATACGCTTGAGACAAATATTGCAAATAGCAGTGGTGCGATCTGATGCACTCGTCTCAAAAAAGGCCCACACCAAAGAACTTTTCTGATAACGTGTAGAGGCAGCGCCCTGCACAGGCGGAGCTCTGCGGTGTTGCACAGTTGCTGTGCTGGCCTCTACCTGGCCTCCAGGGGGCATCCTGCCTCGTTGGATATGTGACGCCGCATCCTCCTCCTCCTCGTCCTCCTCCTCATCCTCTCTCCCTTCAGGCACCCACGTGGAGTCAGTGACCTCATCATCCCCTCCCTCTTCACCACTAGAGCAAACCTGGCAGTAAGCTGCAGCTGGTGGAACAGTACTGCCAGATTCCTCAAGCTGGGTATCATCATCCGAGCCTTCGAATCGTTGGGCATCCTCCTGGAGCATGTACCCAACACTGTGCTCAAAGAGTTCGGGGGACTCCTCAGGAGGACATGGTGGGTCTAGGGAAGGGGTGGCTGATGATGCCATTGAGTACGCGTTGGCAGCTGCTCTGCCAGTACCCTGAGCCTGGGTGAGAGAGGATGAGGAGGATGAGGAGGGCTTGGTCATCCATTCTACCAAGCCTTCAGCATGATGCGGCTCCACATGTCCAGCTGCCGAAAACAAAGACGCGCGTGTCCCATGGCCACGTGCTGATGACGATGCACGACCACGTCCACGGCCACGGCCACGTCCACTAGAAACAGAGCCTGCCTGCCCTGTGTTCTTGGCTCTGCACGCTCTGCCTCCCCTTGGCGGTCTTCCAGTCATTGTAGTCGGTAGTCCTGTGGGTGCTGCTGAGAAGAATATATAGGAGCTCTGTGTGATGCCACTAACACACTAGAAGTCCTATGGGTGCTTCTGCAAAGAAAATATAGGAGCTCTGTGTGATGCCACTAACACACTAGAAGTCCTGTGGGTGCTTCTGCAAAGAAAATATAGGAGCTCTGTGTGATGCCACTAACACACTAGAAGTCCTGTGGGTGCTGCTGAGAAGAATATATAGGAGCTCTGTGTGATGCCACTAACACACTAGAAGTCCTATGGGTGCTTCTGCAAAGAAAATATAGGAGCTCTGTGTGATGCCACTAACACACTAGAAGTCCTGTGGGTGCTGCTGAGAAGAATATATAGGAGCTCTGTGTGATGCCACTAACACACTAGAAGTCCTGTGGGTGCTGCTGAGAAGAATATATAGGAGCTCTGTGTGATGCCACTAACACACTAGAAGTCCTATGGGTGCTTCTGCAAAGAAAATATAGGAGCTCTGTGTGATGCCACTAACACACTAGAAGTCCTGTGGGTGCTGCTGAGAAGAATATATAGGAGCTCTGTGTGATGCCACTAACACACTAGAAGTCCTATGGGTGCTTCTGCAAAGAAAATATAGGAGCTCTGTGTGATGCCACTAACACACTAGAAGTCCTGTGGGTGCTTCTGCGAAGAAAATATAGGAGCTCTGTGTGATGCCACTAACACACTAGAAGTCCTGTGGGTGCTGCTGAGAAGAATATATAGGAGCTCTGTGTGATGCCACTAACACACTAGAAGTCCTATGGGTGCTTCTGCAAAGAAAATATAGGAGCTCTGTGTGATGCCACTAACACACTAGAAGTCCTATGGGTGCTTCTGCAAAGAAAATATAGGAGCTCTGTGTGATGCCACTAGAAGTCCTGTGGGTGCTGCTGAGAAGAAAATATAGGAGCTCTGTGTGATGCCACTAACACACTAGAAGTCCTATGGGTGCTTCTGCAAAGAAAATAGAGGATCTCTGTGTGATGGGACTAACACACTTCAAGTCCTATGGGTGCTTCTGGGAAGAAAATATAGGTCTGTGTGATGGGACTAACACACTTCAAGTCCTATAGGTGCTTCTGGGAACAAAATATATGATCTCTGTGTGATGGGACTAACACACTTCAAGTCCTATAGGTGCTTCTGGGAAGAAAATATAGGTCTGTGTGATGGGACTAACACACTTCAAGTCCTATAGGTGCTTCTGGGAACAAAATATATGATCTCTGTGTGATGGGACTAACACACTTCAAGTCCTATGGGTGCTTCTGGGAAGAAAATATAGGTCTGCGTGATGGGACTAACACACTTCAAGTTCTATAGGTGCTTCTGGGAACAAAATATATGATCTCTGTGTGATGGGACTAACACACTTCAAGTCCTATAGGTGCTTCTGGGAAGAAAATATAGGTCTGTGTGATGGGACTAACACACTTCAAGTCCTATAGGTGCTTCTGGGAACAAAATATATGATCTCTGTGTGATGGGACTAACACACTTCAAGTCCTATGGGTGCTTCTGGGAAGAAAATATAGGTCTGTGTGATGGGACTAACACACTTCAAGTCCTATAGGTGCTTCTGGGAACAAAATATATGATCTCTGTGTGATGGGACTAACACACTTCAAGTCCTATAGGTGCTTCTGGGAAGAAAATATAGGTCTGTGTGATGGGACTAACACACTTCAAGTCCTATAGGTGCTTCTGGGAACAAAATATATGATCTCTGTGTGATGGGACTAACACACTTCAAGTCATATGGGTGCTTCTGGGAAGAAAATATAGGTCTGTGTGATGGGACTAACACACTTCAAGTCCTATAGGTGCCTCTGGGAACAAAATATATGATCTCTGTGTGATGGGACTAACACACTTCAAGTCCTATAGGTGCTTCTGGGAAGAAAATATAGGTTCTTTGTGATGGGACTAACACACTTCAAGTCCTATAGGTGCTTCTGGGAACAAAATATATGATCTCTGTGTGATGGGACTAACACACTTCAAGTCCTATGGGTGCTTCTGGGAAGAAAATATAGGTCTGTGTGATGGGACTAACACACTTCAAGTCCTATAGTTGCTTCTGGGAACAAAATATATGATCTCTGTGTGATGGGACTAACACACTTCAAGTCCTATGGGTGCTTCTGGGAAGAAAATATAGGTCTGTGTGATGGGACTAACACACTTCAAGTCCTATAGGTGCTTCTGGGAACAAAATATATGATCTCTGTGTGATGGGACTAACACACTTCAAGTCCTATAGGTGCTTCTGGGAAGAAAATGTAGGTCTGTGTGATGGGACTAACACACTTCAAGTCCTATAGGTGCCTCTGGGAACAAAATATATGATCTCTGTGTGATGGGACTAACACACTTCAAGTCCTATAGGTGCTTCTGGGAAGAAAATATAGGTCTGTGTGATGGGACTAACACACTTCAAGTCCTATAGGTGCCTCTGGGAACAAAATATATGATCTCTGTGTGATGGGACTAACACACTTCAAGTCCTATAGGTGCTTCTGGGAAGAAAATATAGGTCTGTGTGATGGGACTAACACACTTCAAGTCCTATAGGTGCTTCTGGGAACAAAATATATGATCTCTGTGTGATGGGACTAACACACTTCAAGTTCTATGGGTGCTTCTGGGAAGAAAATATAGGTCTGTGTGATGGGACTAACACACTTCAAGTCCTATAGGTGCTTCTGGGAACAAAATATATGATCTCTGTGTGATGGGACTAACACACTTCAAGTCCTATAGGTGCTTCTGGGAAGAAAATATAGGTCTGTGTGATGGGACTAACACACTTCAAGTCCTATAGGTGCCTCTGGGAACAAAATATATGATCTCTGTGTGATGGGACTAACACACTACAAGTCCTATAGGTGCTTCTGGGAAGAAAATGTAGGTCTGTGTGATGGGACTAACACACTTCAAGTCCTATGGGTGCCTCTGGGAACAAAATATATGATCTCTGTGTGATGGGACTAACACACTTCAAGTCCTATAGGTGCTTCTGGGAAGAAAATATAGCTCTGTGTGATGGGACTAACACACTTCAAGTCCTATAGGTGCTTCTGGGAACAAAATATAGGAGCTCTGCCTGCCTGCCACGAACACACTACAAGTCCTATAGGTGCTTCTGGGAACAAAATATAGGAGCTCTGCCTGCCTGCCACGAACACACTACAAGTCCTATAGGTGCTCCTGGGAACAAAATATAGGAGCTCTGCCTGCCTGCCACGAACACACTAAAAGTCCTATAGGTGCTTCTGGGAACAAAATATAGGAGCTCTGCCTGCCTGCCACGAACACACTACAAGTCCTATAGGTGCTTCTGGGAACAAAATATAGGAGCTCTGCCTGCCTGCCACGAACACACTACAAGTCCTATAGGTGCTCCTGGGAACAAAATATAGGAGCTCTGCCTGCCTGCCACGAACACACTACAAGTCCTATAGGTGCTTCTGGGAACAAAATACAGGAGCTCTGTTTGCTGCCAGTGCCTGCCTGCCACGAACACACTACAAGCCCCTCTTTCTAAATCAATCTTTCTAAATGAATCTATCTAACTCAATCTCTCTAAGTAAATCTCTCTAACTAAATCCAGCAGAGTGACACAGAACGATCCTGCTCTATCTACGCCGGAACAGCATGTGACCGGTGCAGACGGCGTGGCGGCCTTTTATAAGAGGGGGCGTGTACTAAAGCCCCTGAGCTGTAATTGGCTACAGGCGTCCTGCCTGTAGCCAATTATGGCTCTTCGAGTTTCCGGCGCTGTGATTGGCCAAGCATGCGGGGTCACAGTGCATGCTTGGCCAATCATCAGCCAGCAATGCACTGCGCCTGCCGTGCCGGCCGCAATGCATTGCGGGGCCGCTCGCATCACACGAACGTGATGCGAGCGGCCAAAATAGTTCTGGGCTCGCCGAGCGAGCGAACACCCGGTGCTCGATGCGAACATGGGTTCGCATCGAGCACCGGGCCCATCCCTAGTGCTCACTAGCCTCTTACCTTAGGGCAGTTGTCACAGGGCATTGGCTATACACTTAGGCTCTGTCCGGGCTCCTCTCCTCCACTGTCTCCACTAAGAATATCAGCTGTGCAGTTTGGCAGAGGAACCGGGACAGAGCCAAATCAATCCTTTTTCACTTTTATATATATAATTATTTTTATGAGTGCAATTTTAGCGCAAAATCACTTATTTTACATTTCATATTGTAACCAGGCTTTTTTTGTGGAACTTGTGCAGTAAAGGCTTCTTTCTGGCATCTTGACCATGCAGCTCTTTTTTGTTCAAGTATCATCGTATTGTGCTCCTCAAAAACAACCACACCAGCTGTGGGGGGTTTTCTTTGTATCCCAAACAATTCATGTGGCAGTTGTGGCTGAAATCTTTCTTGATCTACCTGACCTTGGCTTGGTTTCAAGAGATCCCTACATTTTCCACTTCTTATTAGGTGATTGAACAGTACTGACTGGCATATTCAAGGCTTTGGATATCTTTTTTATATCCTTTTCCATGTTTGTAAAGTTTCATTACCTTGTTACACAGGTCTTTTGACTGTTCTTTTCTATCTCCTCATAATTTAGCTCTTTTCATTTTGATCCCAGCAGAGGATCTGGCATTAGTAAAGATAACTTAAAAAAAACTAAAAGGCTCCTACGTGTCCTTGTGTTTTTCTATGGTGTTCCACACTGTGTATTGCCATATCCCTCAACTGTTGGCTAATGTTGGACCATAGCTGTAAACACCTCCTACAGGTAAAGGAAAAAATGGTTGGTGTAGCTGTAGGCTGAAAGCTTTTTTTTTTGTCAATGAGGACCATACTGATCATTAGTTGTATTTCAGCTTTCAGTGACAGAAGGGATTGAGAGGCAGCAGTCATGCAAAGTTTCCACTATTGGCTGTCAAAGGGAGGCAGTCCAGCTTTATGGATCTGCAAGAAAAATGTTTTTAGGTGGCTATGAGGTGAATGTCACTTTTTCCGTCTGGAGTGCAGATTTTGGTGAATGAGGGTATATGTTGCTTGGCCCACTGAATGTGCAGGTTATTCTTTATGTGGATGTATTTCCTTGACGTAGCTAAAGATTTGTATGTAAATGTTTAGAAAATATGCAGTAAATCTCATTTTAGAAAAAAAATGTGTCTTCCTAAATTGTTTGAAGCTTAGCCATTTCCTGTAAGTTTATAGCCAAAATGTTGAAACACATCGTCCTGTGTTTTAGATCAGTTATGGGGCGGTGGATCATACTTTGATCAACAGAGCTAGCGTTCCCTCTTTTTACCGTGCAGTCGAAGATGACTTTAGGATTTATCATTATATATCAGAATTACTGACACATTTTGGATGGACTTGGGTTGGAATAATATCATCTGCAGATGACAGTGGATTAAGGGAATCATCTTGGTTATTAAGTGTTTTGTTAAATCTTAGGTATTGTGTGGCCTTTATAATAACCACTGGTATCGATGTATTAATGCCTGAAAGTCGTGCTTTGGAAAGTGCATATAACACCATTGAGAAATCATCAGTAAAAGTGATCATACTCTGTGGATCATATCATGATACCATGTTTCATTCCTCACTGAGAAGACTATACAAGGATGTAACATTCATCCTCCCTCCTAATTGGGCCTCAAATATTCCTCTTTTAGAAAAGTATCCGGAGATTTTGAATTGTAGCTTATCCTTGAACTTTTGGTGTGAAGCTGATAAGAATTTTAAGAATTTTGTTGATGGTTTCCATCCACTGACCTGCCCAAAAGACAAGTTACTTGAAAATCTGTGGATGACAACACTTTTCTGCTTGTCAGGGAACCAAAAAAAAGATACTTTGTATGAAAAATTGTATTATATTTCTCTTCACAATTGTACAGGTCAGGAACATTTATCGGACTCCGGAGATTATTCATCTAACAGAACTACAGATCCTGTGTATCGTGCGGTGGAACTCGTGGTTAATGCTCTACAAGTTCTGTACTCATCTCAGAATTATTCTTGTCTTAAAGGTCAGGCAGGTGATGAAGGGAATTATAGACACAAGGTGAGCACAAATGTGGCCAAAAATAAATTAGACTTTAATTAGAATCATTCAGTGGAGATGTGTCAACGAGTCATGATTTGTGTAGGTGACCAACTTGCAGCTTACTGTTTGTAATATTAGGTATAGCAGATAGCCATCCCAATGATTAACTAAAGAAGTAAGTACAATAGGTTGACAGCACTGCTGACATTTGTGAAGCATCAGCTTAGTGTTGTCAACCTGAAACAGGAAGTGCTGCTCTCTGGCTAAGAAACTTTGCAACACATTTACAAAAAAAGAATATGCTTAATAGGGATGGGCCGGTGTTCGATTCGAACCCATGTTCGAATCGAACATCGGGCGTTCGCCCGCTCGGCGAGCCCAGAACTATTTGGGCCGCTCGCATCATATTCGTGTGATGCGAGCGGCCCGCAATGCATTGCGCTAGTCGCAGTGCAATGCTGGCTGATGATTGGTAATTTTTACCATTTTTGCCACTTTTTTGGTGAAATGGTAGGGGTACTTTTGTACCCCCTTACCATTTCACACAGGGGGGGCGGGATCTGGGGGTCCCCTTGTTAAAGGGGGCTTCCAGATTCCGATAAGCCCCCGCCTGCAGACCCCCACAACCAATGGCCAGGGTTGTGGGGAAGAGGCCCTTGTCCTCATCAACATGGGGACAAGGTGCTTTGGGGGGGACCCGCTCTCGCCCCCCCCTCTTTTCCTGCGGCCTGCCAGGTTGCGTGCTCGGATAAGGGTATGGTATGGATTTTGAGGGGGACCCCACGCCATTTTTTTCGGCTAGGGTTCCCCTTAAAATCCATCCCAGACCTCAAGGGTCTGGTATGGATTTTGAGGGGGACCCTACGCCATTTATTTTTTTATTTTTTGCTGGGGTTCCCCTTAATATCCATCTCAGACCTGAAGGGCCTGGTTATTGAATTTGGGGGGACCCCCACGCTTTTTTTTTTTTTTCATTTTTTTTATTTTTTATCAATAACTTTTTTTTTATGAATGACTTTCAATGAATGACTGTTCTCTGTATTACGGGAGCCGTCAATTAACATTAGCCGCGAGTGATTTTAAATAGCTTTCTTTTCTGCAAAAATGACACTTTTTGCAGAGACAGTTCTAAACACAGGAAACATGCGCCCCTTTACATGCATACTATAGACACCCCACAGGTACGAAATTTAAAGGAATATTACATTTTTTTTGTTTCTGTTTAAGCATTATTAAAATCACTGCTCCTGAAAAAACGGCCGTTTTTAAAAAAAAAAATTTGCATTGATACATGTCCCCTGGGGCAGGACCCAGATCCCCAAACACTTTTTATGACATTAACATGCATATTATCCTTTAAAATTAGCACTTTTGATTTCGAACATTCGCATCCATTATAACTAATAGGGTTCTAAAGCTCGCAGGGACTTTAGGTCCGTTCGCGGGTTCTGGTGTGAGCCGAACGGGGGGTGTTCGGCTCATCCCTAATGCTTAATAACACTATATATAGTGAGGCATCATGTGAAACATACCGAAAAATAAATCTAGGGTTCACATACGCTCTTCCTGTTGTCTTGCCTAGAAATATATTTAGGTGTCAGGAAAAATGAATGGTGCTACAAAAATTTGATAATTAGAGATGGGGCGAACACCCCCAGGTTCGGTTTGTGCCAGAACTCTCTAACATCGCAAAAGTTCGGTCACAAGCCACTAACCCTATTGAAATATATAAGACCCGTACTTGAAAAATGATTTTGAAGTCTTATATGCAAGTCATTGGCCATAAAAAAGGGTATGGGGGCCCAGCTACCGCTGGTAATGAGGGGCCCAGCTACCGCAGCTACCGATTGTAATGATGCTTAAAGTGAAACAATAAAAATGAAAATTCCTTTAACTATAGGGCCTACGTGGTCCCCTTGGTCTGCCTGTATGCAAAAAATCTCTAATCTTGTTCTGAGTGCACTAAATTGTGGCCTCATCATATAGACTGGCTCCCCAATCCGTTGTTTACTAAATAAAGAAAGCTTGCAGGGAAAATCTATTTAAATGGCAATTTTTTTTTTTTATAAATGTCAGATTTGCTGCAGTAGGGTCTATACACGGTACAAATGGGCCAGACATTTATAAAGAAAAAAAAATGACATTTAAATAGATTTTCCCTGCAAGCTTTCTTTATTTAGTAAACAACGGATTGGGGAGCCAGTCTATATGATGAGGCCACAATTTAGTGCACTCAGAACAAGATTAGAGATTTTTTGGATATATTTTGGTGTCTCTTTGTCAGACTTTAGATGGAAATAACAAAGTTTTGCATTAGAGTGAGCGAGCTTTATGTGAAGAAGCCAAATCATAGTACACTCAGGGCAAGATTAACAATTTTTATTAGATAAAGTCTCTTTTGCAGACTTTGGATAGAAGTAACAGGTATGGAAAAATTGGGCTTTGGATGTTGGTAATGCCTTCACATCGTAACCCTCATAGAGGTACTCTTGATGAAAGCAAGAATTGGCCTTGCTGTAAAAAAATGAAATTTGACGCTTCTGTCACACAGCTGCAGAAAAATTGGTCTTTGGGCGATGGTGGTGTTTTTACCCCGCAACCTTCTAGAGGTACTTATAATGAAAGCAAGATTTGGATTTGCTGTAAAAAAAATAGAATTTTATGCACCTGTCAAACTGGTGGGGAAAAATTGGTCCTTGGGTGTTAATTCTGCCCATGAAACCTATATAAAGAATTACTTTATATTACTTATAAAAAAATCAACGCCCACAAAGCTAGGTAGCATAGACAGTCTTGCAGATGTTTGAGATCGCAATAACACTTAATCAGTGACATCGGCATCAGGGGATTTATAGCTGCTGTTAATCCTGGACTGATTCATTTTGACAATTGTCAGCCGGTCAACGGAGTCTGTGGACAGAAGTGCTCTTTTATCTGTCACAAAACCACCAGCAGCACTGAATGACTTTTTGGAAAGCATGTTGGATGCAGGGCAGCCCAGCAGCTCAATTGCATACTGGGCAAGTTCTGGCCAGCGGCCTGTTCTCATGACCCAGACACCCAGTGGATCGTCTACTGGAAAGCTCTCTGTGACAAAACGACCCTACACTCCGCTTGAGTGCTTTCATCATATACCACTTCCTCTCAGTCTGATTATAGATATCAGATATTCCAACCGCTCCCAAGCACAAAACAAGATGAGACTTGTTTAGCTGCTGACATGGACTCGAATCCAAAGTAACACCACCTCAAGGGTCCCAAGGCATGCAGCTCACAAAGAGAACTGTTCCCCCAAATGACAGGGCCCATAATCGGTAGGCAAGTGGCTGGCATTCAGTCCCCTCCAAAAGCCTCTGTGCCGGGTGAGTCTGTCACATTTCTCCCCCATCAAAGGTTGACTAACAAGGTCCCAGACCTCCACCTGGTCTGGACATGCATTAGTCAAGCAGAGTGAACTCACATAGTCTGTCCGCATGATCTCCTTTCTTGGCTGCAAGGAATAGTTGACCTCAGTAGGTGTGGGGCAGAGGTCATTTACTCTCTGACCGGCTGCCAGCGCTTCAGCTGGGTGTTTTTTAACATTCCAGGCTAGTCTGCTGCTGGGCAGAGGGGTCGATTGCTGTAGAGACATTGTAGATGCCAGTGGCACTTTGCTCTGTTGCCAGTGATTCAGCTGGGAGTAGCAGCTTTACTACCTCAGCTTGTTGCTGGAGAGAGGGGCCGACTGCCCCAACTCCCTGGAACTCAACAATTGTTGCCGGTGCGCGGCAGAGGTTGGTAGCACTCTGCCCTGTTGCCAGCACTTCTGCTGGGGACTCCACATCTTCCGCTCCGGCTAACTGTTGAGGCAGGAGGCTGGCTGCCTCAACTCCCAAACTGTGTCGCTGCCATTGGGGAGGTGAGCTGTTTCCTTTTCCATTCCCTCATCTGGCTGCTGGGACGACATGTCTGTGGTACTTTCTCCCAGGTGCATAGATCTTTGCTGGAGAGGAAAGACCCCTTCCTCCACCCTGGCCAACTGTTGGGGAGGGATGAAGAACACCTCCTCTCCCTTCTCCCCCTGTATCTGCTGCTGGCGAGTGATTTCCACCTTCTCACCCTGAGCCTCCGGAACTGCCCCAGGTGTGGTGCAGATGTCTTGGACCCTCTGTCCGGTGACCAGCGCTTCAGCTGGGGAAGTTCCTTGTAACTCCACAGATACTGCTGTTGGTGCTAGGCAGAGCACAGTGAAGTTTGGCCCTAGTACCAGCTCTTCTGCTAGAGGCTCACCAGGTTGTTCTTCCTCAGCAGAAAAGTCTATCAAATCCCCTGTCTCTGCAACTGGTGTCTGGGGATAGAGGTTCACCATCTCCTGTCCATGGAACCCAGAAGATGCTATCGGTGCTGGCAGAGGTTAGCAGAGCTCTGCCCTGTTGTCAGCACTTCAGCTTTGGGGATGGAAATCTCCAGATTTTCCACTGCCGATTCTCTGGCATGCTGCTGGACAGGCACATTCCTCATTCCAAGATCATCCCATGCAGAAACAGGATCATCAAGGTCAGTCAGCACTTGCTGCATCCGCCGTAAGACCTCTGCATCCATAGCTGCAGGGGCAGGTTGGCAAAGCACACTTTTACTCTGAAATCCTGGTTTAAGAGTCGGCAATGTGGCAGAGTTGTCAAATGATATTTCCTGACAGTCCCAGGCAAAGGGAGCCCAGCCCTGGTGCTGAGCAGAATCTAGCAGCCGTCTGTAGGCGATCTCCAGCTCCCATTCCTGAATGGCCAGAAAATCTATATCTTTCAGTGCCCAGTGCACTTCCGAGACATTCAGTAGCCCTTCTCTGTAATCCATGATTTCGTCCAGCCGCCATTCCAAATCAGTCAAATGTCGGTCAATGGTGTCCATCTGCAGCAATGTCATTTTGGGACCTTTTGGGTCCAGAGACCAGCTAGGGGGCATCTAGGAACACTTAACTACCGAGTTTGAAGTTCGGGGGACCTATGGCTGCAAATGGGCACAGTGAGGCAAATGGGCACAGTGAGGCAAATGGGCATTGTTGACAGCCTTTTTCACTTACAGTAGCTGGGCATTTCGCACCCTAGGCTTATACTCGAGCCAATATGTTTTCCCAGTTTTTTGTGGTAATATTAGGTGACTCGGCTTATATTCGGGTCGGCTTATACTCGAGTATATACGGTATATATTGAAAATGAGTTTTGAAAATGAAAATGAATAGTAAACGTATTTTAGTAATTGGGTTAACAGCTACTTAAATGTAGTAATTCAGTAACCGTGATATATAATATATTATGGCATGTTTTTACTCTGCAGTTGAACTTGTTCTTAAAAATGATATCAAATCAGAATGTCGGTAAAAAGAAAGAAAATGAAGACCTTTCTGTACAGTTCATCGTTCAGAATCATGTTTTTGTTAATGGGAGTTTGTTTACAAGACCTGTCGGGAATATCCTTAGTGATGGGTTTAAATATTGGAAACTTGTAATTAATTCTACTTTAATTAAATGGAAAAATAAGAAAAATCAGGTAAAGCTGTAGGAGATTCTCTAAGGTCCTACAGAAAAAAAAGTCTTAAAAATGTGGGTCATTCACACAAATGAATTGCAAAACAATTTTTTATTTATATTCTAGTTAGCACAAGTTGGAGGCCTCATGCACACGGACGTTTTTGCAGCCGCGTTTTTGAGCGTTTTTTTCAGCTTAAAAACGCCTGTCCATGTTAGTCTATGGCTTCATGCCCACCTAGGCGTTTTTGAGCTGCAAATGGCATAGGCGTTTTTAAGCTGTAAAAAAAACCCAGGACCAGTGCGTTCCGTGGCGCGGCGCTAGAGCTGTAAAAACGCGAATCATGCAAAACGCGCAAAAAATACACTGTAATCCCTGTATAGGAAATTAGAGATGTGTAAAATGCTAATTAACGATGACGCAAAAAAATGCGCAAAAACGCCAATGCAAAACGCGGTAAAAGTCAAGTTTTTTTAGGCTGCTTTTTCTAGGCGTCCGACCTAGCTTTACAGCCGTTTTTTTAAAACGTCCGTGTGCATGTGGCCTTATAGTTTGGAATTATATCCATGAAATAAATGTAAAGTGTACTTTTATTATATATAAGACATTTTTGTGTATGGGTATGTGTCGTGTAAAATGGAAAAATGGATAAAATAAAGATTATAAAAAAATGTGGGTCATTCATATCATAACTATCAACTATCGGAACTATTACCTCCCAGCAAGGACTCTTCTTTTCACAAGGTATAGCAAGAATCAGGGCCGTCTTTAATATTGATTGGACCCTGGGCAAAACTTTTCTTGGGGCCTCCCCTTCATGCAGTTTCGCTCTCCACCTGCTCTGAGACATACAATAAATAGCAGCCAGACTCAAAATCAGTTTACTGAATCGGATCAGGCAGCTATTGCGATTGGTTGCCAGAGATTACAGTGTATCATTACCGCTCACTGACTGGTTGATAGAGGTTACAGCACATATTACAGCTCACTGACTAGTTGCTAGAGGTTACAGCACATGATTTCTGATTGTTGATTGGCTGCTAGAGATTACTGTGGATATGACCTCAGGGGGGGCATGATATACATATCAATGCCGCCAGCCGCCGCTATTTACATATGAATGCCGTTAACTTAAATGTAAACACAGGGTCTGTAGGTAAGTCATCTGTACACAACAAAAGGGCAGAGCTGGGCAGCATTAATAGCAGCACTTCACACTGAGATATTGGGACACCGCATGGGACTAAAAGCCTCAAGGGATGAGGAAATTTAAACCAGGATAGTTGGCAAGTATGAGGCAGCTGCTTTGGGCCCCACAACAATGACAGGGCCCAGGGCAGCTGCCCCTTTTGCCTTGCCTTAAAAATGGCCCTGGCAAGAATTATGTTTTCTCCAGCATTTCTCTCTAAGACCCCATACACCAGGGATGTCAAACTGGCGGCCCTCCAGCTGTTGAGAAACTATAAGTACCATCATGCCTCTGCTTTTGGAGGTCATGCTTGTAACTATCAGCCTTGCAATGCCTCATGGGACTTGTAGTTCTGCAACAGCTGGAGGGCCGCCAGTTTGACACCTGTGTCATACACACTATTAGATTTTCTGCAGATTTTTGTCAGATTTACCAAAACCATATAATATGAGGTCAAACCTTAATGCGGCGTACACACGGTCGGAATTACCGATGGAAACAGTCCGATGGGAGCTTTTCAACATATTTTCCGACCGTGTGTATGCCCATCGGTCTTTTTCTGTCGGAATTTCCGACGGACTTTGGATTGAGAACCTGTTCTCAATTTTTCCGATGGAAAACCTTTCTATCAGATTTTCCGATTGTGTGTATGCAATTCCGACACGCAAAATTCCGACGCATGCTCGGAAACAATTCGACGCATGCTCGGAAGCATCAAACTTCCCTTTTATAGTGCTGTCGAACGTGTTTTATGCCGCTGTGTTACTGACCGTCGGAATTTGGTGTGACCGCGTGTAGGCAAGACAGTTTGAGCGAAATTCCATCGGACGAGAATTCCGACCGTGTGTACGCGGCATAAGAGTTTCAATTTGTATGCAATCAGACAGGCCCTTTGTGCTACATGGTTTTGGAAGCTGCAAGGCTTCACTTCCTGATTCCCTTAACGAAGATGGCGGCGGCGGAGGGACGGACAGATCGGCTTCGGGTGCTGACATCGCGGGCGCCCTGGACAGGTAAGTGTCCATATTTTAAAAGTCAGCAGCTGCAGTATTTGTAGCTGCTGACTTTAATAAAAAAAAGCGGAACTCCGCTTTAATTTCAACATAGATTTATAAACACAAAAGAGACGCGAAAAACTATATAAACACAATATTAACAATTGTGTACAATAAATGAATTGTGTACAATAAATCTAAATGAATAAATCACTAAAACATTATTAAGTGTAAATATATAAACATCCCAAGTGAATTCTCAAAGGGTTGTGAAAAAAATAGATAAAGTGTTCACAAATATATTTATATTGATGTGTATAAATTGTCCAAACTTAAACAAAGTAACAAGGTGAAAAAAATGTAAAAACTAATGATGCTGCCTTTCACACTCTGCAAAGCTGGATCAGATGCTTCAAATCTGGAGAGGAGATATACATAAACGGAGCCAGGTGGCCTCTTACCAAATCTGATGGACCCCAAGTTATAAGGGTCAAACTCGCCTTGTATCAACAACACACTGTGATGCATTTTTCTAAAACCAATATAAAATATATACTGTATAACTTACAACATGTTGCTTTCTGTTAGGTTCCAAAATCTCAGTGCTCAATAAGTTGTCTCCCAGGATACCATCAAGTTTCCGGCTCCGCTTTGTCTCCGTGTTGTCATAGTTGTGTCCCATGTTCATATGGAAAAATATCAAATATTACAGGTAATAGACATGGGAACTGCCAAAAAATTTGTTTCGTTTCGTTTCGTCCCGTTTCGTATATAAAAAAATTCGTAATTCGTAATTCGTGTACGAAATTCCGTTCGAATTCGTACGAAATACGAAATTCGGACGAATCGTAATTTTTTTTACGAATCGTTAGTAAAGTTACGAATCGTTACGAATCGTTACGAATCGTTACGAATCGTTAACGCAGCTAATGAATTGTTGGTTCTCATAACACAGAGAACAATTCGAATCCAACTACAAATATCGAATTTCAATTTCAAGTTACGAATCGTTACGAATCGTTATGAATAGTTACGAATCGTTACGAATCGTTATGAATAGTTACGAATCGTTAGTAAATCCAACTACCAATATCGAATTTCAACTAATTTGAACGAAATTATTATAGCAGATATAACGAATGAATTCGAATGACAAAGTGTCATTTTTGCAGAAAAAAAAAAAGCGTAGGGGTCCCCCCAAATTCAATAACCAGGCCCTTCAGGTCTGGTATGGATATTAAGGGGGACCCCAGCCAAAAAAATAAAAAAATGGCGTGGGGTCCCCCCTAAATATCCATACCAGACCCTTCAGGTCTGGGATGGATTTTAAGGGGAACCCCTGCCAAAAAAAAAAAAAAAAATGGCGTGGGTCCCCCTCAAAATTCATACCAGACCCTTTATCCGAGCAAGCAACCTGGCAGGCTGCAGGAAAAGAGGGGGGGATGAGAGCGGCCCCCCTCCCTCCTGAACCATACTAGGCCACATGCCATCAACATTGGGAGGGTGCTTTGGGGGTCCCCCCAAAGCACCTTGTCCCCATGTTGATGAGGACAAGGGCCTCATCCCCACAACCCTGGCCGGTGGTTGTGGGGGTCTGCGGGCGGGGGGCTTATCGGAATCTGGAAGCCCCCTTTAACAAGGGGACCCCCAGATCCCGGCCCCCCCCCTGTGTGAAATGGTAAGGGGGTACAAAAGTAACCCTACCAATTAACCAAAAAAGTGGCAAAAAAGTGGTAAAAATGACAGGAGACAGTCTTTGACAATTCCTTTATTAAAATCTTCTTTCTTCTTTCTTCTGGTCTTCCTTTCTTCATCTTCTCCTTCCGGCATCTTCTTCCATCTTCTTCTTCCTTCGATTCGCTTCTTCTTCCTCCGGTCTTCTCGTCCTTCTCGTCCGGCGTCGTCCTTCTCGTCCGGCGTCGTCCTTCTCGTCCGGCATCGTCGTCTCTTCTCGCAGGCCGCTCCTCGCAATGGGAGGCTCCCGCTCTGTGAGGCTTCGCTCCGGGTGACAGGTCTTGTATAACGAAGGCACCTGGTGACCCCGCCCCCTCTGACGTCATGGGGAAAGCCATAGGGAATTCCACATGACGTCCCCGTGCGTCAGAGGGGCGGGGTCACCAGGTGCCTTTGTTATAAAAGACCTGTCACCCGGAGCGAAGCCTCACAGAGCGGGAGCCTCCCATTGCGAGGAGCGGCCTGCGAGAAGAGACGACGATGCCGGACGAGAAGGACGACGCCGGACGAGAAGGACGACGCCGGACGAGAAGGACGAGAAGACCGGAGGAAGAAGAAGCGAATCGAAGGAAGAAGAAGATGGAAGAAGATGCCGGAAGGAGAAGATGAAGAAAGGAAGACCAGAAGAAAGAAGAAAGAAGATTTTAATAAAGGAATTGTCAAAGACTGTCTCCTGTCATTTTTACCATTTTTGCCACTTTTTTGGTGAAATGGTAGGGGTACTTTTGTACCCCCTTACCATTTCACACAGGGGGGGGGGGGCCGGGATCTGGGGGTCCCCTTGTTAAAGGGGGCTTCCAGATTCCGATAAGCCCCCCGCCCGCAGACCCCCACAACCACCGGCCAGGGTTGTGGGGATGAGGCCCTTGTCCTCATCAACATGGGGACAAGGTGCTTTGGGGGGGACCCCAAAGCACCCTCCCAATGTTGAGGGCATGTGGCCTGGTACGGTTCAGGCGGGAGGGGGGGCACTCTCGTCCCCCCTCTTTCCTGCGGCCTGCCAGGTTGCGTGCTCGGATAAAGGGTCTGGTATGGTTTTTGAGGGGGACCCCACGCCATTTTTTTTTTTTTTTTTGTGGTTCCCCTTAAAATCCATCCCAGACCTGAAGGGTCTGGTATGATATTTGGGGGGGACCCTACGCCTTTTTATTTTTTTTTTTTGGTGGGGTATTAATTTTGGGGGGTTATTTTTGGGGGGACCCCTACGCTTTTTTTTTTTTTTTTTATATCAATGAATGACTGTTTTTTAAATAGCTTTTTTTTTCTGCAAAAATGACACTTTGTCATTCGAATTCATTCGTTATATCTGCTATAATAATTTCGTTTGAATTAGTGAAATTTGATATTGGTAGTTGGATTCGAATAATTTGAGCTGAAATTCGTAAACGGAATTTTTCCTGCAAAAATGACACTTTGTCATTCGAATCATTCGAATCATTCGAATCATTCGGCAACAAAATTCGTAAACGGAATTTCGTATTCCGTACGGAATTCGTAAAAAAAAAAATTCGTACTACAGATTCGTAAATTCGTACGAATTTCGAAAAATTCGTACGAATTACGAATTCGTACGAAACGAATCGCACATGTCTAACAGGTAATGACTATGAAATATTACTGTGGGTATGCTCATTTTGTATGTATTGTCTCTAGAGAACATTAAAAGGTTAAATTGTAACCTAGAAATAAACGATTTAGCTGATTTGATATGTTGACAGCACATTAATATTTGATTATATTAATATATTTAAACCAAACTAGATATCCTGTAAGTGATCACAGTGATTCATTGATTTTATTTTGTTTTCCAGATAGGGAAAACTGCATGAAATGCCCCAATCATGAATGGCCAAATGAGGACAGAACTCGCTGTATTCCTAAGGAAGTCGAATTTCTTCCCTTCACTGATGACACGCTCTCACTAGTATTTATAGTCCTCCCACTTGTGTGTTTTGGGAAGACTCTTCTAGTTCTGGTCATTTTTATTTTACACCAGGACACACCAGTTGTGAAAGCCAATAACAAGAGCCTCAGCTTTGTCCTCCTGGTCTCCATCATGTTGGGTTTCCTCTGTGTGTTCCTCTTCCTGGGTCGTCCTGTGGATGTAACCTGCTTGCTACGCCAAATTTCTTTTGGAATTCTCTTTACAATAGCCGTATCTTCTGTATTGGCCAAGACTATTATGGTTTTCATTGCCTTCAAAGCCACCAAACCCAACAGCGTGTGGAAGAAATGGATTGGAGTGAAACTGCCCACCTGTATAGTCTTAGCTTGTTCTTCTGTTCAGGTTATAATCTGTGTTAGTTGGTTGTCCATCTCTCCTCCCTTCCAGGAATTGGACACACACTCCTACCAAGAGAAGATCATCATTCAGTGTAATGAAGGGTCAGTTATCGGGTTCTACTCTGTCCTGGGTTATATGGGGATCCTGGCTGCTGTCAGTTTTATTATCGCTTTTTTTGCCAGGACATTACCGGACACTTTTAATGAAGCCAAATACATCACCTTCAGCATGCTGGTGTTCTGCAGTGTCTGGATTGCCATGATCCCGGCCTATCTGAGCACCAAAGGGAAATACACGGTGGCTGTGGAGATATTCGCCATACTGATTTCCAATAATGGTCTCTTATATTGTATATTTCTTACAAAATGCTTTATAATTCTCTGTAGGCCGGAGCTGAATACAAAAGTCTATCTGCACAGTAAAGGAAATATATAAAAACTCTTATTTTAAGACATCACAAAATATGGAAAGTTATGCAAAATATACGTCACTTTTTGATTTGGCAACGTTGAAAAAAGTAATATAACATTTTAAAATCCTACTTATAGTGTAAGCGAACATCATTCAAAGGCAAAACAATAATATATACAGTATTTCAACTAAATTTAAATACTTAATAAAGAATCCAATCATCAAGATATGCCTCCAAATCATTAAAAACCACAAAAACAAAGAAACGAACACACAGCCATAAAAAAAGACATTTGTACTGGTACCATAAAACCTAAAGTGTGAACTCCAGACAGATATGAAAGACACAAATTATTGCATCTCTGTAATCATTAATACATCATTAAATGTATTTTTCAAATGCTAGAAGTGTAAGTGTCTGAATGTGTCTGATCTTGCAAACCTGGGTACCTGTTTAAGAAATGCTACACCACCAAATTGAGGACATGTGCCAGGCATGGCACAAGTGTCAATTTTCCCTGTTGGAGTGCGGACAGAAGGTTAGTGGCCTTATCGCACACCACCATTCTTGGCTCAAGCTTCCATGGTGTGAACTACCTCTGGGCCTGCCCCTGCAGAGCTGAAAGAATCTCTGCTCCAATGTGGCTCCGGTCCCCTAGACAGACCAGCTGAGGTACTGATGGGCACAGATGAGGCATAGATGAGCACTGATGGGCACGAATGAGGCATGGATGAGCATTGATGGGCACAGATGAGGCATTAGTGAGCACTGATGAGGCACGGATGAGCACTGTGGGCACCCCAATCCAGAAAAATCAGGCTGCTGCAGTCTCCCTCCTCTCCTCACACGCTGTATCAATCGGTGTGAGGATAGCACAGAGATTAACTGGACATGGTGCCAGTTTGTTGACAAAGTGATTGCTCTATCATTGAACGGAGTAATCAGGTGGTAAAGGGCATGTCATTGGCCCTTTTCCTTAATCCTTGATGCGCTGGGTCCCGAGCACCCAGCCATCACGTACACTCCCGGCTGCGAGCCCCAGGGGGCATGTGAGAAGCATGAGCACGGTAGGAAGTCAATAAATGCCCTCCCAGAACTAACCGGCCGTGCTGTAGCCAACATTCAGCTATAGCATGGTCAGCAAGTGGTTAACAAACAATTAGTCATCAGCTGCCAATGGGCTTCCCCGCTGACAGAATAAAAAAGAACATTGCCGGCAATAAAAAAGTGGAAAAAAAATGTCACGGGGGTCCTTCCCCAATCCATACTTGGCCCTTTGGGTCTTGTATGGATTTTTAGGGGAACCCCACACCAAAAATGTAAAAAAAAAACTGTGCCCCCCCCCTAAAATTCATGCTAAACCCTTATTCGAGCATGCAGCCTGGCAGGCCAGGAAAGGGAGGGGGACAAGTGAACCATACCAGGCCAAATGCCCTCAATGTGGGGGGTGCTTTTGGTCGTGGGGGGAGGGGCTCTGTCCCCCAACCCAAAGCACAATGTCCCCATGTTGATGAGGACAAGGGCCTCATCCCCACAACCCTGGGCTGTGATTGTGGGGGTCTGTGGGCAGGGAACGTATCGGAATTTGGAAGCAAGGGGGCCCCCAGATCCTGTCCCCCATGGGAATGAGTATGGAGTGCATTTGGGTACATTTTACCCCTACCCACCAAAAAAGTGTCAACAATAAAAAAAAACACGGAGAGAGTTTTTGTCAATTTCTTTATTACAAAATAAAAAAAACAGTGTGCCTCGCTATAACACCATTGTCAATCACCACACCCCTCACACCAATGGACCCTAAAAAGAAAAAAAACAAATGCTCTGCACTTGTTGATGGCTGACCACGGAATTCCTCCTCAGCATCCTGGCGGCATCACCTGATGGCACTGCCCCCTTTTTTACTTCACCGACCAGTGCATGGAGAGACACTGTTTTATTTGTTTTTAAATAAAGGAATTGTCAAAAACTGTCTGTGTGTTTTTATTACTTTTTTACACTTTTTTGGTGAATGGGTAGGGGTAGTATGTACTATGAACCCCATACTCATTCACATAAGGGGGAGCTGGGATCTGGGGGGCCCCTTGTTAAAGCCCCCTGCCCACAGACCCCTGCAACCAACGACCAGGGTTGTGGGAATGAGGCCCTTGTGCATATCAGAATGGGGACAAGGTGCTTTGGGATGGGGGGCAGAGCCATGTTGAGGGCATGTGGCCTGGTATGGTTCAGGAGGGGGGGCACTTGCGTCACAGTCAGAAAAACTGAGGCTGACAATTTAAAACAAAGGGTGGCAGGCAGGGGACCAAAAAAAGACAAAAAAATGCAACAACAAAAAAAAAGGGTATACAGCACTGTATACAGTACTAAATGTTATGCAATGCTGTGTTAAACACTGCACTACACTAACACACTACACTGACACTATACTGTACTCACACTACACAGACACACTATAGTGTGTGAGTACTATAGTGTGTCACTCAGTGTGTCTGTGTAGTGTGAGTACAGTATAGTGTCAGTGTAGTGTGTTAGGGTGTAGAGTGTTAGTATAGTGTGTGAGTATAGCGTGTCACTCAGTATAGTGTGTGAGTATAGTGTGTCACTCACTGAGTGACACGCTATACTCACACACTATACTAACACTCTACACTCAGAGTCACAATAAGTGAACACACTAACTCGCTAGTAGCAAACTGAGCCCTGCTCTATCTATCTCCACTCCACTATGGGAAGTAACCTTTTATAGTGGGGGGTGGGACTATGAGCACTGAGCCGTGATTGGAGAAAGTCATACTCACTTTCTCCAATCATGGTACTGACAGTGCTCTGTGCCTTAATTGCCAAAGCCCTGCACTTGAAGCATGAAAGCAGGAAGTTTCTTATTTTTGAAAGAATGTGTGTGTAAAGGCAGGCGTCTTTAATGGTTAAAATGGCAACATTGTGAAAAAAAAATTACTTAATGTCTTAATTTTCAAAAAATTGCAACAACAAAAAACTGACCATGCCTCTTACTAAATACCTTGGACTGTCTACTTTCCAAAAATAAGTATTTGTACTGTCCTGGCATTTTATGGCCCTAAGAAATTAGCGTGGACATCAGTACATCAGGTGTGATCAATTTTCAAGTACAATAGCTTGTAGACTCTATAACCCTCACGCAGACTAGATCCTATACACTGATTTTTAGGTATTTTTTTCGTTTATTTAGGAACCCCCCCCCCCCCCAAAGGTGATTAACTGCTTGCCGTCCCCCTCCCCATCGTCAAATTTCAGAGGAGCGGTGCTGCTTTCGTTCTGGGATGACATCATATGACACCCACGGGGGACGTGCAGCACGGCGATCGCTGCCCCGCTGTGTTGCTAGCCTGCGGCGCGACCCTGACCTCCATAAACAGTTGAGGCTCTTTAACCATGTGATCGGCTGTGTCCAATGGACACAGCCGGTCACATGTAAACATGGAAATGCCGGTAATAAGCTCTCATTGCCTCACACTAACAGAATGTGCAGCGAGGAGAGCCGATCAGCGGCATCTCCTTGCAGGGGCCATCGAGACATGTAATCAGGCACTGATTACAATAAAGCTCCACCAGTTCCAACAATCAGTGCCCACCAGTGCCAACAATCAGTGCCCATTAGTGATGCCAGTCAGTGCCGCCCATCAGTGCTGCCCATCAATGCCCATCAGTGCCACCCATCAATGCCCAATAGTGCCCATCAGTGCCGCCCATCATTGCCACCCATCAGTGCTGCCTACCAGTGCTCATCAGTGCCACCTATCAGTTCCCATAAATGCCTCCTCATTAGTGCCACCTAATCAGTGCCCATAAGTGCCGCCTCATTAGCGCACATCGGAGAAGGAGAAAAATTACTTATTTACAAAATTTACTGACAGAAAATTAGAAAAACTTTTTTTTTTTCAAAAAGTTCTGTCTTTTTTTTTTGTTAAAAAAAAAAAAAAAAAACAGCAGTAATTAAATACCACCAAAAGAAAGCTCTAGAAGAATCTGATAACAATTTTACATGGTTACAGTGTAGCATGACCGCTCAATTGTCATTCAAAGTGTGACAACGCAGAGAGCTGAAAATTGGCCTGGGCAGGAAGGGGGTGAAAGTGCCCGGTGGGTTTCCTGATGGTGGCAACAATGGACCATGCTTGCTTACAATGTTCTGAATTTGTCACTTGTAGTCAATGGTGGAATCTCATGTGACAAGGTGGTAACGTAGCAGCGCAGCGAGTCCACCATACAACAGGAAGGGCCTGAGAAGGGACTTTAATGGCAGGATCACCAGGAATTATTTACATGGAAGCTACAAATAAAAAAAAAAAAAAAAATATATATATATATATATATATATATATATGTATACCGTATATACTCTTGTGCTGAACATGCCCCCCTCGGCTTATACTCGAGTCAAGCATTTTTCTGCTGCAGAAAATGACATTTTCCAAACCTCGTATCTCGGGGCCACTTGGTGCTAGGAACCCCAAATTTGGTGTGCAAACCCAGTGGAACTAGCACTACAACATATCCAAGCTGGGGTTCCTAGCACCAAGTGGTCCCGAGATACGGGGCCCCAAAGTCGATTCGGAAAATGTCATTCTCTGCTGCAGAAAAGTGCTTGACATTTACCGAACCGACTTTGGGGCCCCGTATCTCGGGACCACTAATCTCGGGAACCCCAGCTTTGGATATGTTGTAGTGCTAGTTCCAGCAGGTTTGCACACCATTTGGGGTTCCTAGCACTAAGTGGCCCCGAAATACGGGGCCCCAAATGTCTGTCAACTGTGTCCATCTGCAGCAATGTCGATTTGGGACCCTTTGGGTCCAGAGACCCCAAATTTTGGCTGCAGCTAGGGGGCATCTAGGAACACTTTAACTACCAAGTTTGAAGTTCGGGGGACCTATGGCTGCAAATGGGCACAGTGAGGCTGCAAATGGGCACAGTGAGGCTGCAAATGGGCACAGTGAGGCTGCAAATGGGCATTGTTGACAGCCTTTTCCACTTGCAGTAGCTGCGCATTTCTCACCCTAGTCTTATACTCGTCAATACGTTTTCCCAGTTTTTTGTGGTAATATTAGGTGACTCGGCTTATATTCGGGTCGGCTTATACTCGAGTATATACAGTGTATATTGAAAATGAGTTTTGAAAATGAAATGAATAGTAAACGTATTTTAGTAATTGGGTTAACAGCTATTTAAATGTAGTAATTCAGTAACCGTGATATATAATATATTATGGAATGTTTTTACTCTGCAGTTGAACTTGTGCTTAAAAATGATATCAAATCAGAATGTCGGTAAAAAGAAAAGAAATGAAGACTTTTCTGTACAGTTCACCGTTCAGAACCATGTTTTTGTTAATGGGAGTTTGTTTACAAGACCTGTCGGGAATATCCTTAGCGATGGGTTTGATTATTGGAAACTTGTAATTAATTCTACTTTAATTAAATGGAAAAATAAGAAAAATCAGGTAAAGCTATAGGAGATTCTCTAAGGTCCTACAGAAAAAAAAAGTCTTAAAAATGTGGGTCATTCACACAAATTAATTGCAAAACAATTTTTTATATATATTCTAGTTAGCACAAGTTGGATATAAGAGTTATAGTTTGGAATTATATCCATGAAATAAATGTAAAGTGTACTTTTATTATATATAAGACATTTTTGTGTATGGGTATATGTCGTGTAAAATGGAAAAATTTATAAAATAAAGATTATAAAAAAATGTGGGTCATTCATATCATAACTATCAACTATCGGAACTATTACCTCCCAGCAAGGACTCTTCTTTTCACAAGGTATAGCAAGAATCAGGGCCATCTTTAATATTGATTGGACCCGCGGGCAAAACTTTTCTTGGGGCCCCCCTCATGCAGTTTCGCTCTCCACCTGCTCTAAAACATTCAATAAATAGCAGCCAGACTCAAAATCAGTTTACTGAATCGGATCAGGCAGCTATTGCGATTGGTTGCCAGAGGTTACAGTGTATCATTACCGCTCACTGACTGGTTGCTAGAGGTTACAGCACACATTACGGCTCACTGACTAGTTGCTAGAGGTTACAGCACATGATTTCTGATTGTTGATTGGCTGCTAGAGATTACTGTGGATATGACCTCAGAGGGGGCATGATATACATATCAATGCCGCCAGCCGCCGCTATTTACATATGAATGCCGTTAACTTACATGTAAACACAGGGTCTGTAGGTAAGTCATCTGTACACAACAAAAGGGCAGAGCTGGGCAGCATTAATAGCAGCACTTCACACTGAGATATTGGGACACCGCATGGGACTAAAAGCCTCAAGGGATGAGGGAATTTAAACCAGGATAGTTGGCAAGTATGAGGCAGCTGCTTTGGGCCCCACAACAATGACAGGGCCCAGGGCAGCTGCCCCTTTTGCCCTGCCTTAAAAACGGCCCTGGCAAGAATTATGTAAGAGTCTTTTCTCCAGCAAAAAATCTAATAGTGTATATGGCACATGTGTCAAACTGGCGGCCCTCCAGCTGTTGAGAAACTGCAAGTCCCATCATGCCTCTGCTTTTGGAGATCATGCTTGTAACTATCAGCCTTGCAATGCCTCATGGGACTTGTAGTTCTGCAACAGCTGGAGGGCCGCCAGTTTGACACATGTGCCATATACACTATTAGATTTTTTGCAGATTTTTGTCAGATTTACCAAAACCATATAATATGAGGACAAACCTTAATGCGGCGTACACATGGTCGGAATTTCCGATGGGAGCTTTTCAACGGATTTTCCGACCGTGTGTATGCCCATCGGTCTTTTTCTGTCGGAATTTCCAAGGGACTTTGGATTGAGAACCTGTTCTCAATTTTTCCGACGGAAAACCTTTCTATCGGATTTTCCGATCGTGTGTATGCAATTGCGACACGCAAAATTCCGACGCATGCTCGGAAACAATTAGACGCATGCTCGGAAGCATTAAACTTCCCTTTTATAGTGCTGTCGAACATGTTTTATGCCGCGGTGTTATTGACTGTCGGAATTTGGTGTGGCCGTGTGTAGGCAAGACAGTTTGAGCGAAATTCCGTCGGACGAGAATTCCGACCATGTGTACGCGGCATAAGAGTTTCAATTTGTATGCAATCAGACAGGCCCTTTGTGCTACATGGTTTTGGAAGCTGCAAGGCTTCACTTCCTGATTCCCTTAACGAAGATGGCGGCGGCGGAGGGACGGACAGATCGGCTTCGGGTGCTGACATCGCGGGCGCCCTGGACAGGTAAGTGTCCATATTTTAAAAGTCAGCAGCTGCAGTATTTGTAGCTGCTGACTTTAATAAAAAAAAGCGGAACTCCGCTTTAATTTCAACATAGATTTATAAACACAAAAGAGACGCGAAAAACTATATAAACACAATATTAACAATTGTGTACAATAAATGAATTGTGTACAATAAATCTAAATGAATAAATCACTAAAACATTATTAAGTGTAAATATATAAACATCCCAAGTGAATTCTCAAAGGGTTGTGAAAAAAATAGATAAGGTGTTCACAAATATATTTATATTGATGTGTCAAAATTGTCCAAACTGAAACAAAGTAACAAGGTGAAAAAAATGTCAAAACTTTTATAGTCTTCTCACTGTTGTGTTTTGGGAAGACTCTTCTAGTTCTCATCATTTTTATTTTATACCAGGACACACCAGTTGTGAAAGCCAATAACAAGAGCCTCAGCTTTGTCCTCCTGCTCTCCATCATGTTGGGTTTCCTCTGTGTGTTCCTCTTCCTGGGTCGTCCTGTGGATGTAACCTGCTTGTTACGCCAAGTTTCTTTTGGAATTCTCTTTACAATAGCCGTATCTTCTGTATTGGCCAAGACTATTATGGTTTGCATTGCCTTTAAAGCCACCAAACCCAACAGCGTGTGGAAGAAATGGATTGGAGTGAAACTGCCCACCTGTATAGTCTTAGCTTGTTCTTCTGTTCAGGTTATAATCTGTGTTAGTTGGTTGTCCATCTCTCCTCCCTTCCAGGAATTGGACACACACTCATACCAGGAGAAGATCATCATTCAGTGTAATGAAGGGTCAGTTATCGGGTTCTACTCTGTCCTGGGTTATATGGGGATCCTGGCTGCTGTTAGTTTTATTATCGCTTTTTTTGCCAGGACATTACCGGACACTTTTAATGAAGCCAAATACATCACCTTCAGCATGCTGGTGTTCTGCAGTGTCTGGATTGCCATGATCCCGGCCTATCTGAGCACCAAAGGGAAATACACGGTGGCTGTGGAGATATTCGCCATACTGATTTCCAATAATGGTCTCTTTTATTGTATATTTCTTACAAAATGCTTTATAATTCTCTGTAGGCCGGAGCTGAATACAAAAGTCTATCTTCACGGTCAAAGAAATATATAAAAACGTGTTTATTTTAAGACATCACAAAATGTGGAAAGTTATGCAAATGATACGTCACTTTTTGATTTGGCAAAGTTGAAAAAAGTTATATAACATTTTAAAATCCTACTTATAGTGTAAGAGAACATCATTCAAAAGCAAAAAAAATCAAATATACAGTATGTTATCTAAATTTAAATACTTAATAAAGAATCCAATCCTCAAGATATGCTTCCAAATCATTAAAAAAACACAAAAACAAGGAAACGAACACACAGCCATAAAACCAGACATTTGTACTGGTACCATAAAACCTAAAGTGTGAATTCCAGACAGATATGAAAGACACAAATTATTGCATCTCTGTAATCATTAATACATCATTAAATGTATTTTTCAAATGCTAGAAGTGTAAGTAACTGAATGTGAGTTTTGAACTCTTTTGGTCCCTTGACTCCTGACCGGGAGAGGGGGAAGCAATACAAGTAGCCAATCGGTTGTATTGAATTATACGAAGCATGCTGATAGAAGTGATATGTATGTACACAGCACAATCCTCCTCACTCCTCTTTCCCTCTGTAAAACTAAGCCCTGGGTTTCAATTATAGGCGGAGTGTCTGAAGGGAGGCAATTTTATCCTTATAGCAGCCTAGGAGATACTCTTATTCTATTACTATGCACGATAGCAGAGTTGTTAAACAGAAAAGTCGTGATTATTAGGCCTTCACTCCCAATTCCAAGAGGAGCCAAGGGCCCATGCTAAAGATGGCAGGGGTGCCGTGGTTACCTGGTCAACATGCGGTGGCAATATATACAGGAATAGACATCCCATCTCCCCCATGAGTAAGCCATAAGTAAGCCGTGAGTAAGCCATGATGGGTGTGGTGAAATGCATTGCGGGTGGAGCTACATGTTTTTTGCATGTTTGTTTTGTTGAGCCCAGCAATATATATTTTGAAAGGTTTTCACATACCAGTAAGACCTTGGTTTGAGAGTAACTTGGTTTGAGAGTGTTTTGCAAGACAAGCTAAATTTTTTAATACATTTTTACTTACTATACAAGCGATGACTTGATATACAAGTAGTGTAATGTCACAACTGGGTATAAAAGAGAAGAGAGGCGCCTCTAAGTGTAGCAATATGGTTACATTTAATGAAGGTCCAACATTTAGCAACTCACATGGTTGATGATTAAAACAGGAACATCTAAGTATGCAGACATCCGGGGTAAGACTGTCCACATAGGCCATCCTCCTCCATCGACGTCGTCCCTTCCACACTGCGATACACGAGCCGTTCAATCACTCTACTGCAGGGTAGTCTTCCTGGTCACGATTTTAGACTAACAGCCGCAGAGAGATACATAGCCAGATGTCCTGTGTATCTCAGCGGTGCTCGGTAGCTCTCGACGGCTTTCGGCTGCTCTCGGACATTCTCGGCAGCTTTCGGCCGTTCTCGGCGGCGTTCGGCGGCTTTTGGCCGCTTTCAGTCGCCGAGAGCGGCCGAAAGCTGCCGAGAGCGGCCGAGAGTGGCTGAAAGCTGCCGAGAATGTAGAATTTTTTATATGTCGCTTATGGAGATTTTGAGGGTAAAAGTTTGACGCCATTCCACGAGCGGGCGCTATTTTAAAGCGTGACATGTTGGGTATAAATTTACTCGGCGTAACATTATCTTTCACAATCTAAAAAAAAATTGGGCTAATTTTACTGTTGTCTTATTTTTTTATTCAAAAAAGTGATTTTTTTTCCCCCAAAAAAGTGCGCTTGTAATGCTGCGTACACACAATCGGAATTCTCGTCGGAAAAAACTCTGCCGGTTTTTCCGACGGAATTCCGCTCAAGCTGTGTTGCCTACACACGATCACACCAAATTCCGACGGTCAATAACACAGCGGCATAAAACACGTTCGAAAGCACTATAAAAGGGAAGTTTAATGCTTCCGAGCATACGTCGAATTGTTTCCGAGCATGCGTCGGAATTTTACGTGTCAGAATTGCATACACACGATCGGAAAATTCGATAGAAAGGTTTTCCGTCGGAAAAATTGAGAACAGGTTCTCAATTCAAAGTCCGTCGGAAATTCCGACAGAAAAAGACCGTTGGGCATACACACGGTCGGAAAATCCGATGAAAAGCTCCCATTGGACTGTTTCCATCGGAAATTCCGACCGTGTGTACGCCGCATAAGACCGCTGCGCAAATACGGTGTAAAAAAAAAGTTTTGCAATGACCACCATTTTATTCTCTAGGGTGTTAGAAAAAAAACAATCTATAATGTTGGGGTTCTAAGTAATTTTCTAGCAAAAAAAAATGTTTTAAACATGAAAAAAGAGGCTTGGTCCTTAAGTGGTTTAAAGAGGCAAAAAAAAAAAAAAGAATGAAAAACGACGGAAAAAGTCCGATGTAGCCCACACACGGTCGGATTTTCCGACAACATGGTCCGATAGGACATTTTCCGTCGGAGATTCCGACCGTGTGTACGGGGCATTAGTTGGTAGACAAGTCTATAAAACAATCTCTAAAAGTGACCCTATCAGAAAAAACAACCCCAAAGACAAATGAAAGTACTCTGCTGTAGAAGAAGAAATCTGCTGATCTTTCTGAAGACTCATGTCTCCTACCTCTGCCCTGTTGCAGAAATTACATATATTTCAGCAATCAATTGCACTTCTATTGCAGGGACCGTTCACAGTCACTTTAAGCCCAAAAGAGTTTTCCAGTCTTTTGATTCACAAGTTTTCTACCATATAGACACTAAGGGGAATCTTTCAATAATATTATTTACTATTATTATTATACACGATTTGTATAGGGGGGACACAACAACTGCAGTATAGTTGAATACAAAATTTACCGGAGGGCCCGGCTCGTAGAGCTTACATTCTAAAGGGACAGGGTGGTGGTACAAAAGTTAATAGCTATTAATAGCTATCCCTAGTCTCAGGTTTACAGTCATGATACAAAATTATATCCATCACACATACCTCATACCTTCAGATTCAAGCTGACTTTTTCTCACTTTTTTGGCTCAGGCTAGTTTTAGGGCAATTAGGCCGTGCATATTATTGCTATTATACTGCAACAGAGTTCAACCCAATCAGACTTCACAGATCAATTTTACTAAGTTTATTGACTGGAGAGTAGGGATGGGCCCCCCCCTGTTCAGTTCACAGCAGAACTCCCGAACAGGGGAAATGTTCTAACCTGAATGGCGAACCCCATTCAAGTCTATGGGAGCCGAACAGGATCATTCAAAAGTGCTAATTTTGAAGGCTTATATGCAAGTAATTGACCATAAAAGGAGTATGGGGGTCTGGGTACTGACCTGGGGGACATGTATCAATATTGTTTAATATTTAACAGAGTCCAACCCAGTCAGACTTCACAGATCAATTTTTACTAAATCTGGCCATACACCTATAGATTATCTGCAGATTTTCTATGGTTAGATGGAAAAAGTGGGAGATTCCTCCATCCACACAGTTTAGCGAACATGGAGAAACCTGTTGCACTTTTTCCATCTAACCATAGAAAATCTGCAGATAATCTATAGGTGTATGGCCAGCTTAAGTTTATTGACTGGGGAATAGGGATGGGCCAAACACCCCCCTATTACAACATTTAATGATCAGCATTTGGGCTATTAACCACTATCTGACCGCCCGCCGTCAAATGACGGCGGAGCGGTGCAGCTATTGTGGCGGGCCGCCGTCATATGACGGCGCTCGCTTTTTGGCCACTAGGGGGCGCGCGCGCGCCGCGGGAGGCGCGCGCGCGCGTGCCAGCCGCGTAGCTGGGGACCCGATGCGCGTGCCCGGCGGTCGCGATGACCGCCAGGCACCCGCGATTGCCCGGTAAGTGAGCAGGACGTGGATCGGTGTGTGTAAACACACCGATCCACGTCCTGTCAGAGGAGAGGAGACCGATGGTGTGTCCCTTGTACATAGGGACACCGATCGGTCCCCTCCCCCAGTCAGTCCCCTCCCCCCACAGTTAGAATCAGTCATATAGGGTACATTTTAACCCCTGCAGCGCCCTCTAGTGTTAACCCCTTCCCTGCCAGTCACATTTATACAGTAATCAATGTATTTTTATAGCACGGATCGCTGTATAAATGTGAATGGTCCCAAAAATGTGTCAAAAGTGTCCGATATGTCCGCCGCAATGTCGCAGTCATGATAAAAATCGCAGATCGCCGCCATTACTAGTAAAAAAAAATAAATAATAAAAATGCTATAAATCCATCCCCTATTTTGAAGACGCTATAACTTTTGCGCAAACCAATCAATATACGCTTATTGCGATTTTTTTTTACCAAAAATATGTAGAAGAATACGTATCGGCCTAAACTGAGGAAAAAATTTGTTTAAAAAAAAAAATAATTGGATATTAAATTATAATAAAAAGTAAAAAATATAATGTTTTTTCAAACTTGTCCCTCTTCTTTTGTTTATAGCGCAAGAAATAAAAAACGCAGAGGTGATCAAATACCACCAAAATAAAGCTCTATCTGTGGGGAAAAAATGATAAAAATTTTATTTGGGTACAGCGTTGCATGACCGCGCAATTGTCATTCAAAATGCGACAGCGCTGAAAGCTGAAAAATGGCCTGGTCAGGAAGGAGGTGTTCGTGCCTGGTAGGCAAGTGGTTAAAAGAGCTGTCCAAAAGCACTGGCCAATTCTTGGGCAGGACAAAGCACTTGGAAAATCCTTACCAATAAGCCTCGGGTAGTGTTTCGACGAGCGTAAAATGTGAAAAGTTTAATTGCCCCTAGCCGTCTCAAAGACAAACAAAACTTAAAAATGCAAAACATTCCTCAATTCTATAACATCACAGGATGTTATAGAGGTAAAGGCACCAAATGTAAAGCGTGTAAATTTATCTCTCACGGCCAGAAGTCATTCAACAATTGATATGTTGCAATACCCAGTTTGTTATCTATGGGTTGAGGTGCCCATGTGGGTACCTATATGTAGGTAGAATGGGTCGGGCGATGAGAACCCGGTTTGGTGAACACTGTAGGTCAGCCCTCAAAAATTACACTCGCACACTCGCATTTTGCGAGTGATTTTTGAGGGCTGGCGAGGAGAAGAGAGGAGAGCCGCCACTGGTAGATCACAGCAGGGAACATTCAGACTTTTGTTTCATAAGCTGTGAGTGTTCCCCCGCCGTGCGCGTCACATAAGCTCCTCCCCTTTTCCGGGACTTTGATAGACAGATCACCCGTCCAATCCTAGGACGGGTGACATGTATCAAACTTCCCCGGACAAGGGGAGGGGCTTATGTGACGGCGCGCCGCGGGGGAACACTCACATCTTATGAAACAAAAGTCTGAATGTTCCCTGCTGTGATCTACCAGTGGCAGCTCTCCTCTCTTCTCCTCCACAGGTAGGCAGCACATGGGGGACACAGGCTGCAAATAGGGGGGAGACACAGGCTGCACATGGGGGGGGGACACAGGCTGCACATGGGGGGGGACACAGGCTGCACATGGGGGGGGGGGGACACTGGCTGCACATGGGGTGGGGGGACACTGGCTGCACGGGGGGGGGCACACTGGCTGCAAATGGTGGGGGGACACTGGCTGCAAATGGGGGGGGGACACTGGCTGCAAATGGGGGGGGCACTGGCTGCAAATGGGGGGGGGACACTGGCTGCAAATGGGGGGGGGCACTGGCTGCAAATGGGGGGGCACTGGCTGCACAAGGGGGGGGGACACTGGCTGCAAATGGGGGGGGGGACACTGGCTGCACATGAGGGGGGGACACTGGCTGCACATGGGGGGGGGACACTGGCTGCACATGGGGGGGACACTGGCTGCTCATGGGGGGGACACTGGCTGCACATGGGGGGGACACTGGCTGCACATGGGGGGGACACTGGCTGCTCATGGGGGGGACACTGGCTGCACATGGTGGGGGGGCACAGGCTGCACATGGGGGGGGGACACAGGCTGCACATGGGGGGGGGACACAGGCTGCACATGGGGGGGGGACACAGGCTGCACATGGGGGGGGGGACACAGGCTGCACATGGGGGGGGACACAGGCTGCACATGGGGGGGGACACAGGCTGCACATGGGGGGGGACACAGGCTGCACATGGGGGGGGGACACAGGCTGCACATGGGGGGGACACAGGCTGCATTAACATTAAGGTTGTTAATATTTTTATAACTTAATTGCATAAAACATTAAA
Source organism: Lithobates sylvaticus (assembly GCA_028564925.1). Taxonomy (NCBI): domain Eukaryota; kingdom Metazoa; phylum Chordata; class Amphibia; order Anura; family Ranidae; genus Lithobates; species Lithobates sylvaticus. The sequence continues at coordinate 195,735,006 of CM053034.1, forward strand.
GGTGTCATTTAATGAGATAATTTATGAGGGCGGGTTTAGGGGCGGGGGAAGGGTAGGGGTTGGGCGGGGCAACTGGTGGCGAGTAACCCTTAAGGCCTGGCTAGTAGCTCAGGACTTGAAATTTTGAGCCCTGCTGTAGGTTCATAGAAAAAAGGTTGCGAAGCACAGTGTGCCACGTCACTTCAAACATCCACATGATGGCAGTACTATAGGGTTGGAACTATTTGGTATAGAATCTATACCTATGCCCATCCCGGAAGGTGAACGTTTTGCGCGGTTGTGTAAACGTGAATCTTTTTTGGATTTTTACCTTAAACAGTATGAAACCGTGAGGGTTAAACTTGAAATAAACTTGAAAGAACTTGAAATAGGGTATTATGTAATTATATGAGGGTACCTATTTCAAGTTTTTCGTATAACCCTCCCGTGAACTAAAATATAAATTTGTAAATAATATGCAAAAAAAAAAAAAAAGTACAGGCTAAACAACAACATTTGGAATTTATTATAAATAGGGTATTATTAAGTAATTATATGAGGGTACCTATTTATAATAAAATCCAAATGTTGTTGTGAACTAAAATATAAATTTGTAAATAATATGCAAAAAATAAAAGTACAGGCTAAACAACAACATTTGGAATTTATTATAAATAGGGTATTATTAAGTAATTATATGAGGGTACCTATTCATAATAAAATCCAAATGTTGTTGTTTAGCCTGTACTTTAATTTTTTGCATATTATTTACAAATTTATATTTTAGTTCACATTTTTGCTATGTAAAATCAGACTATTATGACATCTGATAGGGGTCAGTCTCACCATGAGACCCCACCACATATATATTTATCCACTTCAATACCGGGCCTATTCTGGCACTTCTCTCCTTCATGTAAAAAACATACATTTTTTGCTAGAAAATTACCAAACATTATATATTTTTTTTAGCAGACACCCTAGGGAATAGAATGGCGGTCATTGCAACTTTTTATCTCACACGGTATTTGCGCAATAATTTTTCAAACGCCTTTTTTTGGAAAAAAAAAACGGTTTCGTGAATTTAAAAATAACAAAACAGTAAAGTTAGCACAATTTTTTAATATATTGTGAAAGATGATGTTACGCCGAGTAAATAGATACCTAACATGTCACGCTTTAAAATTGCACACAATCATGGAATGGCGCCAAACTTCGGTACTTAAAAATCTCCATAGGTGACACTTACATTTTTTTTACAGGCTACCAGTTTAGAGTTACAGAGGAGGTCTAGTGCTATAATTGTTGCGCGCGCTCTAATGCACACAGCGATACCGCACATGTGTGGTTTGAGCGGCCTTTACATATGTGGGCGGGACTTACGTGTGCGTTCGCTTCTGATCGCAAGCTACCAGGGACAGGGGCATTTTAAAAAAAATATATATTTTTTTTTTTTATTTTACTTAATTTTTTTTATTTTTACACTTTTTTTGACATTTTTTTTTTTTTTTTTTGATCACTCTTATTCCTATTACAAGGAATGTAAACATCCCTTGTAATAGGAATGTATTGTGACAGGTCCTCTTTATAGAGAGATGTGGGGTCAATAAGACCCCACATCTGTCCTCCAGGCTGGAAAGCATGAGATCGGTAAAAAAAAAAAAAAATCACCGATCTCATGCTGACAGCCGATTTGTTTACTTCCGGGTACCGGGCGTGACGTCATAACGTCGCGCCCGGGCCTCCGACGGTCATAGAGATGACTGGTGACCATCTGGTCACCGGAAATCTCTATGCTCGTCATCAGGCGGCGAGCGATTCTTTCTCCGGGCCCCCGATGGCACGGGAGAGCCTGGAGAAGCACCGGATGGCGGCAGGAGGGGGGGGTGTCCCCTCCCGTTGCCTATAGGAACAATCAAGCAGTGGAACTGCCGCTATGATCATTCTTATCATTCACAGAATTGCCGGCCGGAAAGATTGATATCTGAATGGTGCCTGTAGCTATAGGCATCATTCAGATATCCCCCACAAACTAGAGGACGTCATTTTACTATGGCCGGGTATTGAAGTGGATATATATATATATATATATATATATATATATGTATATTTCTTTTAAAGCCCAAAAAAACACATAATATTCTACACATATAAAATAAAACATACACTATGAATTAAGTTTCATATTTGATATACAGTGTTATGATCCTTTACATTTCCTTGATATTATATAACGCACTATATATTTATTGAAATGTATGACTATACTCTTGCAGCGTGTTTCTCTGTTGTTGACAGTAACCTATATATAGTATGTCTTGTTTTATATATTTTCCATATATTATATACGGTATAAGTATCTTTTATATAAGTGTCTAAAGAGATTTTAACAATATATGATAAGATAAATCTTGTCACTTTTAACAATTTTATTAAAGTCAGTGCAATCAATCCACATTGAGCTATACAAATATTAGTTTTAAGATGCTGTTGCTATATAACCCCCTCCGCTTTGTAGATATCTTGTGCCTGTGTACTCCGTGCTCCTGGTCTGCATGATGCCATGATTGGCTTACGGTGCGGAGGGGCGGGGGGGTTCTAGTGTATAAGATCACCATAGTGGATGCGGGCGTTACCTGAAGAAGGATGCCACACTTCCGAAACATGTTGTCCTAGCAACCGCACTAAGCACACTAAAGGAGTCAGCTACGTCACTGCGCATCCCTCCCACGAGTGACAATACTCAGTGCCGGCTGGACCGTGCGAGTGCTCCGAGCGGCGTGTGATACCAAGAAGTAGGCGGCCTGTGTTTACAGTTACCCCTTATCACGCCACAAGTCGCTGTGAGCCAACTGATCATTGCAGATCTGGAGAGGAGGCTCCTGTGGATATGCTGTTGTATACCAGATGTTTGTGAGTGCAACCCTCAATTTTTATACAATGAATTTCATCAATTAAACAATATCACACTAGGGCTGGCGTGCGCTCTCTCTTGCTTTACATACCATAAGTAAAGTACTAGGCTATGACAATCTCTGATCAATGAAATCACCCAGGATAGCTTTTGGATTGGTCACAATTTAAAACAAAGATGGTGGGCAGACGGAAACTGTCATCAGTTAGTGGCTGTACTGATACCACCAATAAATGACTTCCTTTTGCAGTAGCCAATGATTCAGGTGGTGGGTGAACTGACCAACACAAGCCATTTAGTTTGTCCATTCAGCAAATGGCAAACAGTAGACATGTGCACAATAGAAAAATTTGTTTAGTTTAGTTTCTGTTCGTTTCCGTTGATTCGTAACGATTCGTAATTTCGTAAGACGTGGGTTTTCGTATTCGGACTCGTTCGTATTTTCGTAAGAGTTATTTTTTCGTTGATTCCTATTTCCGTTAGTCTAAATTTAGTTGATTCGAAATTCGTATTTTCGTTATATTTCATATTCGGACGCGTTCGTATTTTCGTAAGAGTTATTTTTTTTTTTGCTGATTCGTATTTCCATAAATCTAATTTTCGTTGATTCGAAATTCGTAGATTTAATTACATTCGTACTTTCGTGAGATTGACTGCCTCATTTATTCGTACTTTCGTAACATTGTTTTCGTAGATTCGTAATCGGAGCATAATTCATAATTTTATGTAATGTGTATGCTATTTATATGTTTAAGAAAAAAAGAATTTCTTTCTCACAAGTCAGAACTTAACTCAAAAATCCACCAAAACACAGAGCCTCCGACCCAACCACACCCAACCACGCCCAACCACACCCAACCACACCCTATCTGGACTCTGGATGGAATATTTCAAAATCAGAACTAACATTCGTTCTTTCGAATTCTCGATCAGCAGAATTTTCGTTATTTCGTATTTTCGTTGTTTTGATTTCCGTTTTCTGAATATTCGTAATTTCGTTTTTTCGTTCATTTTGATTTTCGTTATTTTGAATCTTTGTTCGGTATTTTCTTTGTTTCTGTTTTTGTTTTTTGGATATTCATTCTTTCGTAGTTTCGTTGTTTTTAATTTAATTATTTCGTATTTTCGTTGTTTTCCATATTCGTTCTTTTTGATAGTTCGTTTTTCGTTAGAATTTTTAGTAAACCATTCGTTCATTCGTATGCTTACGAATTAACGAATATAACGAATTTGAACGGAAAACTAATTCGTAACTAAACAAATTGCACATGTCTAGCAAACAGCTTGGGTTAAGTTTGAACTCATGACTGACTTGAACCTGAAGCTCATCCCTATTGGTAAGCCAGTTTATGAGATATTAACAAAAACAATACTGGTTAGACATGTGCAATTCGTTTAGTTTTTTTTTAGTTTTTCGTTAAAATTTGTTATATTCGTTCATTCGTTATCGTACGAATGAAGGAACGATTCGCTAAAAATTTTAACGAATAACGAATGTTCGAATCGAACGAATCCGAAAAACAACGAAAATCCGAATTGACCAAATTAGAAACAACGAAACTACGAAAGAATAAAATCCGAAAAACGAAAACAGGAACAGCGAAAATCAAAATGAACAAAAAAATTTGTACATTTGTAACTTCTTTTTTTTGTTGAATTGGTAATTTTCCGTGTCCCTTACAATGGCGCTGCTTAACGTGCTTCGAATGGATTGAACGAAAAAATTCATACATTCGTAACTTTTTTTTTTTTTTTTTAGATTCGTCATTTTCCGTGTCCCTTACTGCTGCTTAACGTACTTCGAACGGATTGAACAAAAAAATTTGTACATTCGTAACTTTTTTTTTTCGATTCGTAATTTTCCGTGTCTCTTAAAATGTAATAATAGCATACACATTACATAAAATTATGAATTATGCTTATGAATTATGCTCTGATTACGAATCTACGAAAACAATGTTACGAAAGTACAAATAAATCAATCTAACGAAAGTACGAATGTAACTAAATCTACGAAAATACGAATGCGTACGAATTTCGAATAAACGAAAATTAAACGGAAAAACGAATCAACGAAAAAATAACTCACGAATCGCTACGAATACAAACACAGACGACTTACGAATTTACGAATCGTTACGAATCAACGGAAACGAAAGAAACGTAACGAAAATAAACAAATTTTTTTTGTGCACATGTCTAATACTGATTTCTGTATCTGTCTAAGTTCAACTTTAATGGGTTGGTATAAGCTTTTTTCATTTCCATTTTGGTATTAAACCAAAAAGCGTAAGGAAACTGGTGACCTCTTGTACCCATATTATGAATCCATTATATTAACAGACCTATGCAACATTACTACAAGAAAATTCAAATGTTCCTTTTTGCCATTGACCAAATGAATAACAATCCAACAATCCTGCCTAATGTGACCCTAGGATATCATCTTTATGACTCGTGTTCTGATCCCAGAAAAGCCATAAAAAGTGTTTTACAGATTTTATCCGGACCGGGAGAGACTATCCCAAATTATTCCTGCCGAGACCACCAGAAATTAGCTGGTTTTATTGGAGACCAGAGTTTAACCACAACCTTGCCTATATATCAACTGTTATTTGTATATAACTACATGCACGTGAGTATAATAACATGAATTATGTCTGAAGTCTGGTATATCAGGGCTGTTTTGTCAGTCTCATCTGTTATTTTTTTTACATAAACATTTTCAGAAAACTTTTCAACATTACAGAAGTTCAGCATATCTACCATATGCATAAGCATACAGGTTAAATTAAAAACATAAATATATATATATATATATATATATATATATATATATATATATGGATATATATATATATACAGCATGAAGGGGGGATTTGGGACTTTAAATGAGGCATATGATGAATATGCCTCCATCCCTAATACGGAATTTACAATGGGGAATTTTGGGACATTGAATGAGGCCATGGACAGCGTGAAAGTAACTGATCAGAGTACATGTTTAATAGATCAAACGAAAAACATGCCAATATCAAAAATAAAGACCACATAGAGAAAGACACTATAGTGAACGTAAATAACTGTTCACAAACACATAATTATGTGCGTGTACAATACAAACATCAGGAATACATCAAAGTATAGCAAACCCGCTGCCACTTAGTGGTCTCATAAAATCAACTGTACATCCAAACATTTGTCTACATACATGTAACAACGTAGCAACACTTATAAAGGGAGGATAAGTAAATTAATAAAGATGATAAAAACAGTAAATACATAATAAAAAATATACAAAAATAAAGGATGTTCCAAATTGATGGTATATTGTGCACATTATTCCCAGATGTCCAACGCGTTTCGTGTAAGGAACACTCATCAGGGGCAGATGTTGGGGGACATCTATGAAAAATATGATAAAATATATAATGAATCTACTGATAACTAGTCATGACAAATAGTAGAGGGTGATAACACCCTAATTACTTACATGAAGTTCGTGCAGTAAGATTTTTTTCCCCAGGTGAATGGGTAGGGGTACGATGTACCCCATACTCATTCACAGAGGGTGGGGAGCCAGGATCTGGGGGCCCCCTTATTAAAGGGTGTTCCCAGATTCTGATAAGCCCCCCACCTGCAGACCAACAACCAACCAACCAACAGCCAGGGATGTCGGGAAGAGGCCCTTGCCCTCATCAACATGGGGATAAGGTGCTTTGGGGTGGGGGGGCCGCAGGGTGCCCCCCTTCTCCAAAGCACCCACACCCCATGTTGAGGGCATGCGGCCTGGTACGGTTCAGGAGGGGGGCGCTCACTCGTCCCCACCCCCCTTCCTTACTGGCCAGACTGCGTGCTCAGATAAGGGTCTGGTATGGATTTTGGGGGGACCCCTAGGCCGTTTCTTCAGTGTAGGGGGTTCCCCTTGAAATCCATACCAGACCTAAGGGCCTGGTATGCTCCTAGAGGGGGGACCCATGTCGGTTTTTTATTTAAAATTTGGCATGGAGTTCCCCCTCGAGGCGACACTGTCGCCTCAATATAGATGGAGATCCGACTTGGAGGCGACTTCCATTGAAATCAATGGGTACAAGTCGCTTAGAAGTCGGATTGAAGTAGTACAGGAACCTTTTCTAAAGTTGGAGCGACTAGGCTATAAGAGGATTGTCAAGCTGAGCTATAGATAGGAAATAGTTCTGGACAGCCGCTCTCCGAAAAAAATGCCTTTTTTTCAAAAAACGAAATCCAAAGTACATGCCACAGCAGAGCAAGAAACTGATGCATTTCGAACTACAAACAGTGCTTAATCATAGCTCATGATTAAGCACTGTTTGTAGTGCGAAACGTGTCAGTGTTGGTTCTGCTGTTGCATGTACTTTCTTATTTTGTTTTTTGCATAAAAGGCTTTTTTTTTTTGTCAATGAGGACCATAGCCTGCATGTGAACACTATGCTATATTTGGATACTGATCATTAGTTGCATTCCAGCTTTCAGTGACAGAAGAGATTGAGAGGCAGCAGTCATGCAAAGTTTCCACTAGTGGCCCTCAAAGGGAGGCAATCTTTATGGCTTTATGGATCTGCAAGAAAGAAGTTTTAGGTGGCTATTAAGTGAATGTCACTTTTTGTGCAGATTTTAGTGAATGAGGGTATATGTTGCTTGGCCCACTGAATGTGCAGGTTATTCTTTATGTGGATGTATTTCCTTGACGCAGCTAAGGATTTGCATGTAAATGTTTAGAGAATGTGCAGTAAATTTCATTTTAGAAAAAAATGTGTCTTCCTAAATCGTTTGAAGCTTAGCCGTTTCCTGTAAGTTTATAGCCAAAATGCTGAAACACATCGTCCTGTGTTTTAGATCAGTTATGGGGCGGTGGATCATACTTTGACCAACAGAGCTAGCGTTCCCTCTTTTTACCGTGCAGTCCAAGATGACTTTAGGATTTATCATTATATATCAGAATTACTGAGACATTTTGGATGGACTTGGGTTGGAATAATATCATCTGCAGATGAAGGTGGATTAAGGGAATCATCTTGGTTATTACGTGTTTTGTTAAATCTTAGGTATTGTGTGGCCTTTATAATAACCACTGGTATCAATGTATTAACGCCTGAAAGTCGTGCTTTGGAAATTGCATATAGCACCATTGAGAAATCATCAGTAAAAGTGATCATACTCTGTGGATCATATCATGATGCCATGTTTCATTCCTCACTGAGAAGACTATACAAGGATGTAACATTCATCCTCCCTCCTAATTGGGCCTCAAATATTCTTCTTTTAGAAAAGTATCCAGAGATTTTGAATTGTAGCTTATCCTTGAACTTTTGGTCTGAAGCTGATAAGAATTTTAAGAATTTTGTTGATGGTTTCCATCCAATGATCCACCCAAAAGACAAGTTACTGGAAAATCTGTGGATGACAACACTTTTCTGCTTGTCAGGGAACCAAAAAAAAGATACTTTGTATGAAAACTTGTATTATATTTCTCTTCACAATTGTACAGGTCACGAACATTTATCGGACTCCGGAGATTATTCATCTAACAGAACTACAGATCCTGTGTATCGTGCAGTGGAACTCATGGTTAATGCTCTACAAGTTCTGTACTCATCTCAGAATTATTCTTGTCTTAAAGGTCAGGCAGATGATGAAGGGAATTATAGACACAAGGTGAGCACAAATGTGGCCAAAAAAGATTAGACTTTTATTATAATCCTTCAGTGGAGATGTGTCAACGAGTCATGATTTGTGACAGGTGACAAACTTGCAGCTTACTGTTTGTAATATTAGGTATAGCAGATAGCCATCCCAATGGTCAACTAAAGAAGTAAGTACAATAGGTTGACAGCACTGCTGAAATTTGTGAAGCATCAGCTTAGTGTTGTGAACCTGAAGTTCTGCTACTTGCTAGGATCTCTGGTATCAGCAACGGAGTACTCACCGAGGCCAAGATGCAGAGAGCGGTCGCATTTGCACACCACCTCCTTGAGAGGTGGTCAATAACCACCAGAATAGTGGTGAAGCCCTCTGAGGGTGGCAAATCAACGATGAAGTCCATGGAGACGTCTACCCATGGCTGTTCAGGAATGGATAAAGGCCTCAATAATCCCCAGGGTTTGCTTTTAGAACCTTTGCTGCGTTGGCAGGGCACACATGAGGAGACATATTTTTGGCAGTCCCGTCTCCAACCAGGCCACCAAAAGGAACGGGAAATTAGTTCCGATGTTTTTTGGGTTCTGAAATGACCGGCCAACTTGTGCTCATGAAAAGTCTTTAGGATTAGTGACCTTACTTCATGAGGAACAAAGACCTTGTTCTGAGCCCAAAACAGATTGTCACGTTCTTCCAAGGAGGACACTACTGGATCATTACAACAGACAGAGACTGTTTTGATAGCAGCTGCCAGGTCAGATTGCGTGAGCAAGAGGAAGTTTTGGGGAGAAAGAATGGTGCTAGGTTCAGTTAACTGGGAAGATTCAGGGAACATCTGGGAAAGTGCGTCTGCCTTGCCATTTTTGGCCGGTAAGAAATGTGAAAGTTGAACCTAGAAAAGAAGAGTGCCCAACTCAAGAGTGCTCATAATTTCTCTCTGGAGGGCTTAACTTCCGAGATGCAAAGGCCACCGGATACAGAAGGGCTTTGGGCCCTTGCCATTGCAAAAGGATGGCCCCCGTAGCAGTTTCAGAGGCATCGACTTCCAACACAAATGGCAGAAGTGGGTCTGGATGCTGAAGAATGGGTGCGATAGTAAACAAAGTCTTTAATTTGGTAAAGGATTCCTGTGCTTCTTGGGACCACTGGAACCGACCGTGTTGCCAGGTCAACTGAGTGATGGGACGGACAATGGATGAGAACCCCACAAAAAATCTTCAATAAAAACTAGCGAAGCCTATGAACCGTTGCACAGCTTTCTTGTCCCCTGGAGCAGGCCATTCCAGAATTACTTTGACCTTTTGAGGGTCCATGGCAATCCCATCGGTAGAGATGACAAAGCCTAGGAATTTAACCGTGGTTTTTTCAAATTCACATTTTTCCGGCTTAAGGTATAGTCTGTGTTGTCTGAGGATGGTGAGGACCTTTTTTACATGGAGCCGATGAAGTTCAGTAGTGACGAAAAAAAATAAGGATGTCATCCAAGTAAACAACTACAAAGTCATTAAGGTAGTCTCTACAGATATAATTTACTAGATGTTGGAAAGTGGCCAGGGCGTTGCACAGGCCAAATGGCATCACCAAGTACTCATAGTGACCAAATCTGGATCTAAAGGCTGTTTTCCACTCATCACCGGCACGGATTCGGATGAGATTATAGGCCCCCCGTAGATCTAACTTGGAAAATAATCTGGCAGTTCGGAAGCACTGGAATAACTCTGGGATGAGTGGAAGCGGGTAACGGTTCTTAATGGTTATTTTGTTGAGCTATATGTAATCAATGCAGGGTCTGAGAGAACCATCTTTTTTCCCCACAAAGAAAATGCCGGCCCCAGCTGGAGATGAGGAGGGGCGAATAAAGCCTTTTTCTATGTTCTCGTCAATAAAGGCTTTGAGGGCCTCGGACAATGGAAATATGCATCCGAAAGGTATCTCAGACCAGGTTCAATAGGGCAGTCGTAAGACCGATGAGGTGGTAGACGGTCGGCCTTCTTTTTATCAAACATATCTTAAAATTCTAGATATGCTAGAGGGATGTGCTGGAGGTTATCCGACACTGGAATAACTGCCATGTACGGAGCTGGAGCGAAACAGTGCTGGGTACAGTAAGAGGACGTGAAGGAGACCTTTTTCTTGTCCCAATTAATTAGGGGGTCATGGGCCTGCAGCCAAGGGAGTCCTAAGATAATAGGGAACATGGGAGAGGATATCAGAATCGAAGCGCAGGAGCTCTTGGTGGGCTGAGTCTGTGGTGGTAAGGATTGGTTGGGTTTCTTGCGTAACTGGTCCAGAGCGAGGAAGAGACCCATCAGCTGGGTGAACAAGAAGGTTTTGTTTTTTCCCCTGGAGTAGAATGTGCAGTCTTTGAGCAATGGAAATGTCCAAGAAGCAGCAGCATGCTCCTGAATCAATCACGGCCGGTAGTTGAACCTTCTCTTCCGCCAACTGTAGAGAAACAGAAAGAGTCACGTAAGACTGGGCAAGACCTGTGGTTTGATAGTTCATAACAAACTGCAGAGGCAACCTACTGGGTCTCACTGGACAGTTGCGAGGGTAGTGACCATGCCCTCCGCAGTATAGGTACAGGTTGGCCTGGCGTCTCCATCGTCTCTCATCAGGGGTGAGACGAGGTCGAACTAGTCCCAACTGTCTGGGGCCGAGGAGCCTGAAGGAACCAGGATTGGTGGGTAAGGAACGGTGGCTTTAGGGAGCATCCAGCAGGGCCGATGGATCTGGAGGCGCTCCAAGCACCGCTCGCGCATTCGTCTGTCCAGCTTCGTGGCTAATTGAATTAAGTCCTCCAATGAAGCAGGAGTCTCCACTCGACCCAGCTCATCTTTTAAGTTCTCAGAGAGAGCTAGATGGTATTGATATGTGAGGGCCGCCTCATTGCAGCCAGTGTCAGCTGACCATTTGTGGAATTCGACCGTATAGTCATCCACAGGTCTCTTTCCCTGTGACAGGGCGTGCAAAGTGGCTTCAGCTGTAGCGGTGCGCTGGGGGTTGTCATATAGTTGACCCATGGCCTTGAAGAAGGTATCCACAGTATTTAAGAGTGGACTTCTTTGCTCCATGAGGCTGTGGGCCCAGGCTTGAGGCTCTTTGGATAGCAGAGAAATAATAAATCCGACTTTAACAATCTCGGAAGAAAAAGTCCTGGGTTGCAGAGCCAGATACAGGGAGCAAGCGTTCTTAAAGGCCCTGAACTTTTTAAGATCGCCCGAAAATCGCTCAGGCGTGGGTACTCTGGGTTCAGGCATGGCCATCATCACAGTGGGTGGTGACTGGACCTGAGGTGAAGGGGCTCCACTGGTGGATGCTTGCGCTGTATTCACTGGTGCAGGAGCCGCAGCCAGTTGTTGGAGTCGGACGACAATTTGTGTGTAGCCTTCCTGCAATTTCTGCACCGCTTCCATGAGAGCTGTGACTTGTTGACATAAGATTTCTAAAGGAGAAACCGATCTGTTGGCCTCTGTCATGGCTGCTTCGTACTATCAGCAAAGGAGTACTCACCGAGGCCAAGATGCAGAAAGCGGTCACTGTTGCGACTCGGCGCACACCACCCCTGAAGATGACACAGAGAATGGTTGGCACCAAGAGGCACAAGCTACCAGTGGGACATCTGACTTGCTTGAAGATCAAGTAAGTAGCTGTGCGGAACAGGTAGGTAGCGACCCAGGAGAGGTCCAGGAATTAACAGCAACAAGTCCGTGAGGCAATAAGCAAAGTCCAAAGGCAGACCAGGGGTCAAACACAGTCAAGGAGTCCAGGAACAAGCAATAATCCGAAGCGCTGAGGCAAAGGCAATCCAAGGGCAGGCTGAAGGTCGATCACAGGAGACAAGAGGCAAAGTCCAGGTACAGGCCGTGGGTCAAACACCAGAGAGAGCAGAAGTCCGAGAAACAAGCCAGGTGTCGGGTCTAGGAGAGAGTCAGCGTGGTCTTGAAGCAATCTGGGTCACAACGGGTAAGCAATACACAGGAACAAGAGGCAGGAATCTCAGGATAGCTGAAAACGAACCAACAATTAGTCTGAGTGCTGGAGCTCCTTTTATAGGCCAGCAAAGGGTCATGTTATGTGTATGCTTGTGCGCACGCGCCGCTCAGTGGAGCCGCGAATGCGCGTGCGCCTTATCGCAGCTCAATTGCGCAAATGTGTGCACCAGAGCGCCGTTCCTGTGCACATGCGCACAGGGATATGGCGCAACTGGTGCAGCCTATTTCCGTGATATCTGGCTAAGGAACTTTGCAACACATTTACAAAAAGAGAATATGCTTAATAACACTGTATATAGTGAGGCATCATGTGAAACAAACCGAAAAATAAATCTAGGGTTCACATACGCTCTTCCTGTTGTCTTGTCTAGATATATATTTAGGTGTCAGGAAAAATGAATGGTGCTACAATGATTTGATAATTAGAGATGGGGCGAACACCCCCAGGTTCGGTTTGTGCCAGAACTCTCGAACATCGCAAAAGTTCGGTCACAAGCCACTAACCCTATTGAAATCTGTAAGACACGTACTTGAAAAATTAAAAGTCCTAATTTTGAAGTCTTATATGCAAGTCATTGGCCATAAAAAAGGATATGGGGGCCCAGCTACAGCCTTTGGGGGACATTTATCTTTGGGATCCAAACTTGAAAAATTAAAAGTCCTCATTTTGAAGTCTTATATGCAAGTAATTGGGGGCAAGTAATTGGCAATACAAATTGTCCCACCTTGGGGGACATGTGTCAATGCAAAAAAAAAAAGCTTTGTTTTTAAAGGAGCAGTGATTGTAATGATGCTTAAAGTGAAACAATAAAAATTAAAATTCCTTTAAATATAGGGCCTACAGGGCCACCTTAGTCTGCCTGTAAGTGGCCCATTTGTACCGTGTATAGAACCTGCTGCAGCAAATCTGACATTTATAAAGAAAAAATATGACATTTAAATAGATTTTCCCAGCAAGCTTTATTTATTTAGTAAACAATGGCTTGGGGAGCCAGTCTATATGATGAGGCCACGATTTAGTGCACTTGAACAAGATTAGAGATTTTTTGGATACATTTTGGTGTCTCTTTGGCAAACTTTAGATGGAAATAACAATGTTTTGCACTACAAGTGAGCAAGCCTTATTTGAAGAAGCCAAATTAACCGGTTCCCGACCGGCGCACGACGATATACGTCGGCAGAATGGCACGGACAGGCAGGAGGGCGTATATATAAGTCCCTCCTTAATGGCGTCCATGCCATCGGGAGCGCGCCGGGAGCGGCACGCTCCCACGCCAGTCGGGACCCCTGTGAGGCCGGTCGCGGGTCCCGCGGACTCGATCGCCGCGGGGACACCCGCGATCATCTCACGGGAAGGCTGAACGGGGAGATGCGATAGCTACTAGTGACGCCGATCTCTGCTCCCTGTGATTGGAGCAGAGATCAGCATTCACTAGCTGACAGCCACGCCCCCCCCACAGTAGGAAACACACCCCTAGGCATACTTAACCCCTACACTGCCCCCTAGTGGTTAACCCTTTCACTGCTTATTGCGATTTTTTTACCAAAAATATGTAGAAGAATACGTATCGACCTAAACTGAGGAAAACATTTTTTTTATATATTTTTGGGGGATATTTATTATAGCAAAAAATAAAAAAGAATGTGTTTTTTTTCAAAATTGTCGCTCTTTTTTGTTTATAGCGCAAAAAATAAAAACCGCAGGGGCAATCAAATACCACCAAAAGAAAGCTCTATTTGTGGGGAAAAAAAAGGACATCAATTTTGTTTGGGAGCCACGTCGCACGACCGCGCAATTGTCAGTTAAAGCGACGCAGTGCCAAACCGCAAAAAGGGGCCTGGTCCTTTGGCTTCAAATTGGTCCGGTCTGAAAGTGGTTAAAGTACATTCAGGACAAGATTAACAATTTTTATTAGATAAAGTATGGTGTCTCTTTTGCAGACTTTGAATAGAACTAAAGGGTATGGAAAATTTGGACTGTGGGTGTTGGTAATGCCTTCACACCGTAAACCCTCATAGAGGTACTATTGATGAAAGTAAGAATTGGCCTTGCTGTAAAAAAAAATGAAATTTTATGCACCTGTCACGCAGCTGCAGAAAAATTGTTTTTTGGGCGATGGTGGTGCCTTCACCCCGTAACTTTCTAGAGGTACTCTTGATGAAAGCAAGATTTGGACTTGCTGTAAAAAATTACAATTTTATGCACCTGTGCGGAAAATTTGGTCCTTGGGTGTTAATTGTGCCCATGAAACCTATATAAAGAATTACTGCAAGAAAAAATCAATGCCCACAAAGCTAGGTAGCCTAGACAGTCTTGCAGAGATTTGAGATTGCAATAACACTTAATCAGCGACATCGGCATCAGGGGCTTGATAGCTGCTGCTAATCCAGGACTGATTCATTTTGACAATTGTCAGCTGGTCAACAGAGTCTATGGACAGAAGTGCTCTTTTATCTGTCACAAAACCACCACCAGCACTGAATGCCCCTTCAGAAAGCATGTTGGATGCAGGGCAGCCCAGCAGCTCAATTGCATACTGGGCAAGTTCTGGCCAGCGGTCTGTTCTCATGACCCAGACACCCAGTGGATCGTCTACTGGAAAGCTCTTCATGTTTATTTCCACCCCTGAATAATCTTCCACCATATTATGCAGATGCTAATGATGGAATATTGAAGCTGACAGTAAACTACCAGAATCTGGAAAGGCATTACATAAACTGGTCTTTAAGGTATCCTCAAGATATTTCATCCTCTGCTCCCTCTGTGAGGCAGAATGAAGGGTCAGAGCAGTATGCAGGGGCCCACATGGGATGGCTCAGAGGGATATGCTGTCTGTTTTCCCCTCCCCTTTATATAGTTCACAGGTTGCTGCTGGTTTTCTGTTGTTACCAAGGGCAGCAACAGTGAAGTGATTGGTGCAGTGATGCTGTCTGAGGATTGGTTAATTCGGGCTGCAGCAAAGCCCGCGCTGAGGAAGGTTATTTAAAGAATTGGAACACAGGATCCTCACTGACCGTCTGACAGGACAAGCGACGGAAGGAAAGTGCAGCTCTCTCAGCATGAAGCGCCGTTCGCCAGGAGCTCGTGAGGCGCTGCTATGCCGCTTGCTTGAGAAGGCAGAGAAGAGCGGCGGTGAAGAATGGCTATTGCGCTGCCTGGAGGAGGATCAGACGACGGCTCCGCCTGTAGGGACGGCCGCACCTGCCACCATGTTTGACGGACAGTCCGCCTCAGCCGGGGGCGGGACTCGCCAGCAGCCCAGTCGGAGGAAGAAGAAAACAAGAGCAGGGGCTTCTCCTCACCATATTGAGGAGAGAGATAAAGAAAATGTGTCACAAGGGGCTCCTCTGCTAGGAGGGAGCAGCGCTACTCAGCTTCATGAAAAAGAGAGTGAGCAGGCCGTTTTCAACAGTGGTGAGCATGTTTTACATTCTCCTGGGTCTGAGGTGTCTGTGCCCCTTTAAATTGATGTAAAACATTATATAGGGAATTAACCAGCACAGACACCTCAGACCCAGGAGAATGTAAAACATGGTGCAGTGTTAAATAGGGAACAATGGGCACAGGTCTCTGGTGCTGATATTGTGTGTCAATCACCTCACAGGAATGTTAATGTTAAAAACAGAGGAGCGCACACTAGTGGCGCTGACAATTTCAGAGGAGCACAGTTTTCTGGTGCTTATGGTGTCAATGATAATGGTAATACAAGGGCACACTCTAGTGGTGCTTGTGGGAATTACAGTCAGTTTCCCAATTTCATGGATGATGCTGGTGCTGTGTGGAAAAATTTGGGTGAGTCTCCTAAGGAGGACTGTGGTATAGCAGAGCGGTCACAATTTATGAGTCCTTTATGTCTTAACCCCTTGTTGCCCATTAGGCCCTCCGCGAATACAGTGGGTGAGGCATCATTTAGAGAGCCGTTGCCGTGCGAACTTTCTCCATTGGGTTTTCACCTGCCAAAATCTGTGAAAGAAAAAATTTGGAGAGGTGAGTTCATTGACATTTTGTCACTTATGCCGGCTTCAAAGGACTTCTTGGCTAAAGTTGATAAACAGTCAGGGGAGGAGGATAGACGTAGGGCTATTCCTAAAACGTTTCAAAATTGGTTGCAAGCATTTTGTATATATGCTGCGGTCATGGGTGAGCGTTTTCCTGCAAAGTGCTCAGGTTTATTCCAACATCTAGATATTATTGCCGAGGCCTTTCGGCATTTCGGTGGTTCTGCCTGGTATACATATGACGAGAACTTTCGTCAGAAATTGGCAGTCCATCCCACATTGCATTGGGGGTCTAAAGATGTAAGGTTATGGTTGAATCTCATGCTTCCACCAAAACCACAATTTGTTCCCCGGCCTTCCACTAGTGGGCATACTTTTCGCAAAGGGTTCTGTTTTTTCCTTTAATGAAGGGCAGTGCAAATTTCTTAGCAACTGTAAGTACAAGCACGAATGCTCATACTGCTCGGGTACGCATGCAGCGAATAGATGCTTTCGTAAATCCGCAGCAGCTAGTTTACAATATATGCCCGGGCACAGTTCTGGGAAGGGCATTGACCCCGGTGAAGCTACAAAAAATGCTTCCATGGCTAGAGCGTTATCCCTACCACAAGATGGCGGATCTGCTAATTGAAGGATTTAAGGAAGGTTTTCTGGTACCACATTTTACAGGTGTGGGTTGTACTTTGGTGGATAATTTAAGGTCTATTTGCCTGCAACCGTCAGTGGTACAGGCCGAAATTGCGTTGGAATTGGCTGAAGGCAGGATTGCAGGCCCCTTCCCTGCTCCCCCCTTTCCCAATTTTTGGATTTCTCCAATAGGTTTAGTGCCCAAGAAAGAGGTGGGTTCCTTCCGCATGATCCATCATCTCTCTTATCCGCCGGGGGCTTCCTTGAATGATGAGGTTATTGGTATTAATGCCCCGGTTAGTTATTCCTCGTTTGATAAGGCCTTGCTTATCCTGCGGAAGTTTGGACAGGGCTCTCTCCTAGCCAAGGCGGATATTAAGTCAGCCTTCCGTTTGCTGCCAGTCCATCCTCAAGGCTTCAATTCGCTTGGCTTCCATTTTGGAGAGCAATATTTTTTCGACAAGTGTATGCCTATGGGGTTTTCCTTATCTTGTTTTTTATTTTGAAGCTTTCTCCACATTTTTACATTGGGTTTTGTCTGACACTTGTCCGGGTGGGGGCTTTCTACATTATTTGGATGATTTCTTATTTGTTGGCCCTCCCGTTTCAGCATCTTGTTCACAATCCTTAGAATTATTCGTCAATGTGTGTGCAACTTTCGGGGTTCCCCTGGCCCAGGAGAAAACTGTTTTTCCTTCCACTAGTATAGATTTTTTGGGAATCACCATTGATTCTGTACTAATGGAGTTTAGGTTACCTCCTTTGAAGCTTGATAAGATGAGGTCAATGATCTTGTGTTTTCTTAGTAAGAAGAAAGTTCTTTTGAAGGAAGCTCAGTCGTTACTTGGCCTATTTGCTTTTGCGGCAAGGGTCATCCCTATGGCTCGGGTTTTTTCCCGCAGATTTTCATTGGCAATAGGTGGTTTATCGAACCCATATTGTCATATTCGATTATCTAGGAACATCAAGGAGGATCTCAAAGTGTGGGATGCCTTTTTAAGCAAATACAACGGGTCGACTAGTTGGCAGCAGGAATTTGCTTCAAATGATCAGCTTAAATTCTTTACAGACGCGGCGGGTTCAGTAGGTTTCGGTGCCTTTTTAAACGGACATTGGTGTTCCGAGCTATGGCATCAGGAGTGGTTACAGAAGGATATTCTACAGAATTTGGTCCTTCTGGAGCTATTCCCTGTCATAGTGTCTTTAGTTATTTGGGAAGAACAATTTGCTAACCGTAGGGTTTTGGTTCGGACAGATAACAAAGGGGTTATGCATGCAGTTAATTCATTATCTTCCAAATCTGACCCGGTAATCAAATTGTTACGGTTCTTAGTTTTACAGTGTATGCGTTTTAACATTTGGTTGAAAGCAGAACATATTGCTGGCTGTAAGAATAAGATTGCTGACTCGTTCACAGATCGAGAAGTTTCGGGAATTGGCGCCAGCGGCGGATCGCTTAGGTACCCCTTGCCCAGTCTTCCTCTGGGGCTTGATATGGAGCTGATACTCAGGAACCTCGGGAATTCGGTATCGTTCAAAACTTGGGCGGATTATCGCCTTTCCTGGTCAAAATGGCTGTCTTTTTGTCAAATATATGGTATAGATACGTTAGAGGTTTCTTCTTATGTAGCGCTGTCATTCGTTTCCTATTTGATTCAGGCCAGCCTGAGCCCGGCTTCTATTAGCAGAATTCTAGCCGGTGTTTCTTTCTTTCTCAAATTCGCAGGCGTGCCAGCATTAACATCTTTCTTCCAAGTGAATCAGATTCTCAAAGGTCTTAGGAAGGATAGGCCGTCTAAGGATACTAGGCGCCCGATTTCGGTTTCCCTTCTGGCAGATCTCATGCGAGTTTTGGAAGAGGTTTGCGTTTCAGAGTACGAGTCGGCTTTGTTTAAAGCTGCGTTTTCGGTGGCTTTCTTCGGAGCCCTGAGGCTTGGCGAATTTACTGCCCCTAATAGGGCTTCATCATCTTTCCTTCTCTGGGGTCATGTCATGTTGGATGCCAAATCTGTTAACATTTTTCTATGTCGTTCTAAGTCAGCACCGTCTGGTGTTGGGCATTGGATTTTATTATCCAAATCAGGTAATCCATCGATCTGCCCAGTTTTGTTGGTTTCCAATTATATGGCCTTACGGCCTGTTTTTTCTGACTCCTTTTTCATCCACCAGGACCTGTCCTCCTTGTCCAGGTAGCAGTTTTCGGCTGTCTTGGCTGCTTGTTTGAAACAACTGAGTTTATCTAAATTTAGTTTTTCGTCTCACTCTTTCCGTATTGGGGCAGCCACGACAGCCGACGCTTTAGGCTTTTCTGCTGATGGACTGAAAAAAGTAGGCCGTTGGGCTAGCAATAGATACAAGATATATGTTCGTCCCGATATGCTAACAATTTGATTTTCTTTTCAGATTCCAGTAAATCGGTCATTTGGATTGTTGGGCACTCTTATATCTTTTGGGCGGCTAAACAGGCGGCTATTAGGTCCTATTCTGCCAGCTTAGGTCTAGATGCATGTTCTTTCCAAGTATTATGGTCTGGTATTAGGGGCCTACGTTGGCGTGATTTATTACCTCATTTAGTCCATCTAGCAGAATCTTGGCCTCCCCCCCGGGTATTGGTTCTGCATTTGGGGGCAAATGATTTGGGCAAGATGGGTACTTGGGAGTTACTATGTGGTATGAAGAAGGATCTCAATACCATTAAATTAATGTTTCCTTTAGTCACGTTAGCATTTTCTGAAATGGTTCCTCGACTGTTATGGTCTCCTTTTGGAGGCCTATTTTATGTCGACAAGATCAGGAGGCGTCTAAATAGGACTATACATAGTTTTCTGGTAACATCAGGGGATACATCCTTCCGTCACGTGGAATTGGAAGGTTATTCCCGGCCTGTTCCGGGAGTATATGGTCCACCTATCGGAAGTCGGTTTGGACATATTTAATATGGGATTACAAAATTTGATAGAATCAGCCACGGTGTTGGGGGGGGGGGGCCTCGGCCCCCGTTTGCTCGGTTGGCCTCAGCCGGTGGGGAGTAGTCGTCCAATAATTTGGATGGACACCATGTGATTTATTTAATGGTTGGCCAGAATGGCCTGATATTAATTTATATTGACTTAAATTTGAATATTTAACCCCCCTGGATAACACCGTGGCCATATTTATCCCATAATAATATTAATAAAAGGATTTTATTAAGAAGTCATGTTGTGTTGTTTCTTTCTTAAATTATTACCTCTGTGCTAGCCCATGAAGGGTCAGAGCAGTATGCAGGGGCCCACATGGGATGGCTCAGAGGGATATGCTGTCTGTTTTCCCCTCCCCTTTATATAGTTCACAGGTTGCTGCTGGTTTTCTGCCGTTACCAAGGGCAGCAACAGTGAAGTGATTGGTGCAGTGATGCTGTCTGAGGATTGGTTAATTCGGGCTGCAGCAAAGCCCGCGCTGAGGAAGGTTATTTAAAGAATTGGAACACAGGATCCTCACTGACCGTCTGACAGGACAAGCGACGCCCACCCTCCCGCCCCTTTTTTCCCCTTTTCCAGTTTTAAGTCATGGTGTTGTCTTTAAGGGGGAGTAGTCGTCCAATAATTTGGATGGACACCATGTGATTTATTTAATGGTTGGCCAGAATGGCCTGATATTAATTTATATTGACTTAAATTTGAATATTTAACCCCCCTGGATAACACCGTGGCCATATTTATCCCATAATAATATTAATAAAAGGATTTTTATTAAGAAGTCATGTTGTGTTGTTTCTTTCTTAAATTATTACCTCTGTGCTAGCCCATGAGTTCCGAGACTTTCCCCTTGTAACGGTGGCCAACCAATAATGGTCCTTCTCCTTGATGCCACAAATTCTCAGGTCCTTTTGCAGGCTTTGAAGAATAAGGGATCCCATGCACTGCAAGTTTGTGGAGGCATGAGAAGGAGAGTCCTTGGGGTCACCGAGGTTAACAGTATCTGGAACTACCTCCTTCCAGCCACGTACTACTCTCTAGGTTTCTGGGGATTGAAAACCTTCCTTTAATGTTTGACGTATGTCTGCCTCTCCTTCTATGCCTCCAAAACTGCCATAATCCTCCTCCTCTTCCCTCTCCTCTTGTTTCTTTTGTGGCATCACAAGAATAGTGCCTGCACAAAGTGGGCCTTGAGAGGACAAGAAGTCCTCCTCTTCCTCCCGCTGCTCTGCCTATAGCGCCCTGTCCATAATGCCACGCTGAGTCTGCTCCAGCAGGAACACAACAGAGATTGTGTTACTGATGCATGCATTGTCACGGCTCACCATCCTTGTGGCCTCCTCAGGGTGGCGCGCAGGCCGCTCAACCAAGGGTAGGACATCTGTTGATGCCCTCCTGGCAAAGTAGGCCCACGCTGTGCCCGTCATTTGGCTATAGCGCAGATCTGAAGAAGTTAAATGTAGTAATTCAGTAACCGTGATATATAATATATTATGGAATGTTTTTACTCTGCAGTTGAACTTGTGCTTAAAAATGATATCAAATAAGAATGTCAGTACAAATAAAGGAAATGAAGACCTTTCTGTACAGTTCACAGTTCAGAACCATGTTTTTGTAAATGGGAGTTTGTTTACAAGACCTGTCGGGAATATCCTTAGTGATGGGTTTGATTATTGGAAACTTGCAATTAATTCTACTTTAATTAAATGGAAAAATAAGAAAAATCAGGTAAAACTATATGATATTCTCTAAGTTACTACAGAAAAAAGTCTTAAAAATGTGGGTCATTCATATCATAACTATCAACTATCAGAACTATTACCTCCCAGCAAGGACTTCTCTTTTCCCAAGCTATAGCAAGAATTATGTTAGAGTCTTTTCTCCAGCATTTCTCTCTAAGGCCCCATACACACTATTCGATTTTCTGCAAATTTTTGTTAGATTTACCAAAACCATATAATATGAGGCAAAAGATTGAGAGCAGGTTCTCAATTTTTCGGTCGGAAAAAGTTCCTGTTCCAATTCCGACGTGCAAAATTCCTACGCATGCTCGGAAACTATTTGACGCCTGCTCTGAAGGATTTTAATGCATAAATGGAGAAGCTCATTAACCCCAAAAATCTCCGATGTTAAAGAGGAAGTAAACCCTGATGGGTTTACTTCCTCTTTGTTTACCTGCAAAGGTAAAGCATAATGGACTACTATGCATCGCATAGTAGTCCACTATGTGTCACTTACCTGACACAGGAGCCAGCGAAGTCACCGCTGTCCCCTTGTGTACGGACCTTCCATCTTCTTGGTGGGTCTCGCTGCTCCGGCATTGTCATTCGACGGAGCCGCGATGACCTCACTCCCGCGCATGCGCACGGGAGCCGTCACTTTGGCGGCTTATCGCCGTTGACAGCGTCACGCTTAGTGCGCCTGCGCGCCGCTGTCTATGGCGCATGCGTGCCTGCCTTTTAGCAAATATCTCCTAAATCATGTAGGTTTAGGAGTTATTTCTTGGACCTACAGGTAAGCCTTAATCTAGGCTTACCTGTAGGTCAAAGTGGTTTGTAACAACACTTATGCTGAATATACCAGGGCATGGAAACCCTGGCTACAAATCCAAAATGTATGACGGTAATATATCCAAACATATGTCTGTATCCAATGTCTGATGTTCTATCTTGACATATGTCCTCCCTGATCTATGTAACCCTCAAAATGGACTATTAGACTGTAACCATTGTTATCACTTCCTACATATTTGTTTTTGTGTTAACGCACTGTGTTTCTATTTCTTGTTTGTACTCTTGCAATACGCAATAAAGTTCTCTGAACTTTCGACCGCCAAGAACGCGGTGACGGACAACACTACGACGAGCCGAGAAAATTAATTTCAATTCCTCCGATCATGCTTCAAATTGTTTCCAAACATGCGTAGGAATTTTGCGCGTCGGAATTTGTACAGACGATCAGGAATTTCTGATCGGAACTTTTTCCGACCAAAAAATAGAGAACCTGCTCTCAATCTTTTGCTGGCGGGAATTTGGACAGAAAAAGTCAGATGGAGCATACACACGGTCGAATTTTACATCCAAAAGCTCTCATCGGTCTTTTGCTGGCCGAATTTTCGATCGTGTGTACGCAGCATAACAGATGACGGTCATGTCTAAGGCCTTCTTCCATCCCCACTGACTGAAAGGCAATTTCATTCCCACTTCCTAGGGAGCGATTTACTCTGAGATCATCCAGGTTTGTAAGGAAGCCAGATATGATTTTATATCTAATATGTCATGTAAGGAGAGGTAAGTTATATGGGGTCTGATGGATAATTCCAATGTGTAGTTGTTTATAGTGCACAAAGCTATGCCAGAAGAGATGTGTGGTGGCATTAAGTACATTTGCACTGCACCTTGCCACAGCTTGTGTTTGGGTTCCATTAATAACATCACAGGTAGGGATGAGCCAAACACCCCCCTGTTCGGTTCGCACCAGAACCTGCGAACAGACCTAAAGCTTGTGTGAACTTAAGAACCCTATTAAAGTCTATGCGACTCGAACGTTCAAAATCAAAAGTGCTAATTTTAAAGGCTTATATGCAAGTTATTGTCATAAAAAGTGTTTGGGGACCTGGGTCCTGCCCCAGGGGACATGTATCAATGCAATTTTTTTTTTCAAAACGGCCATTTTTTCAGGAGCAGTGATTTTAATAATGCTTAATGTGAAACAATAAAAGTGTAATATTCCTTTACATTTCGTACCTGGGGTGCATGTTTCCTGTGCTTAGAACTGTCCCTGCACAAAGTGTCATTTTTTGCAGGAAAAAAAGCTATTTAAAATCACTCGCGGCAAATGAATTGCCGGCTCCCGTAACACAGAGTCATTCATTGAAAGTCATTGATTAAAAAAAAGTCATTGATAAAAAATAAAAAAAAAACGTGGGGGTTCCCCCAAATTCAATTACCAGGCCCTTCAAGTCTGCTATGGATATTAAGGGGAACCCTGCTTCAAATTTAAAAAAAAATGGCGTGGGAGTCCCCCTAAATATCCATACCAGACCCTTCAGGTCTGGGATGGATTTTAAGGGGAACCCCGGCCAAAAAAAAAAAAAATGGCGTGGGGTCCCCCTCAAAATCCATACATACCCTTATCCGAGCACGCAAACTGGCAGGCCGCAGGAAAAGAGGGGGGACGAGAGCGGCTGAACCAGGCCACATGCCCTCAACATTGGAAGGGTGCTTTGGGGGTTGATGGGGACAAGGGCCTCTTCCCCACAACCCTGGCCATTGGTTGTGGGGGTCTGCGGGCGGGGGGCTTATCGGAATCTGGAAGCCCCCTTTAACAAGGGGACCCCCAGATCCTGCCCCCCCCTGATTGAAATGGTAAGGGGGTACAAAAGTAACCATTTCACCAAAAAAGTGACAAAAATTTTAAAAATTACAGGAGACGGCCCCCACCCCCCTCTGACGTCATGGGGAAAGCCATAGGGAAGTCCCCATGACGTCCCTGTGCATCAGAGGGGGCGGGGCCACCATTATAAAAGAGCTGTCAGACACAGCGAAGCCTCACACAGCGGGAGTCTCCCAAGAGACGCCGAGCAAGAAGAAGCGGATCGGAAGAAGAAGAAGATGGGAGAAGATGGAAGAAGAAGATGAAGAAACCGAAGGATGAAGAAAGGAAGAAGGAAGACCAGAAGAAAGAAGATGAAAGAAGATTTTAATAAAGGAATTGTCAAAGACCGTCTCCTGTCATTTTTAACATTTTTGTCACTTTTTTGGTGAAATGGTAGGGGTACAAGTACCCCCTTACCATTTCACACAGGGGGGGGGGGGGGATATGGGGGTCACCTTGTTAAAGGGGGCTTCCAGATTCCGATAAGCCCCCTGCCCGCAGACCCCCACAACCAATGGCCAGGGTTGTGGGGATGAGGCCCTTGTCCTCATCAACATGGGGACAAGGTGCTTGGGGGGGACCCCAAAGCACCCTCCCAATGTTGAGGGCATGTGGCCTGGTACGGTTCAGGAGGGGAGGGGGGGCGCTCTCGTCCCCCCCTCTTTTCCTGCGGCCTGCCAGGTTGCGTGCTCGAATAAGGGTCTGGTATGGATTTTGAGGGGACCCCCACGCCATTTTTTTTTTTGGTGTGGGGTTCCCCTTAAAAATCCATCCCAGACCTGAAGGGGGACCCCACGTCATTTTTTTTTAAAATTTGCGGCAGGGTTCCCCTTAATATCCATAGCAGACCTGAAGGGCCTGGTAATTGAATTTGGGGGAACCCCCATGCTTTTTTTTTATCAATGACTTTCAATTAATGACTGTTCTCTGTATTACTGGAGCCGACAATTCATTAGCCGCGAGTGATTTTAAATAGCTTTTTTTCCTGCAAACATGACACTTTGTGCAGGGACAGTTCAAAGCATGGGAAACATGCGCCCTTTTACATGCATACTATACACACACCCCAGGTACGAAATTTGGTTCCTAGCACCAAGTGGCCCCGAGATATGAGGCCCCAAAGTCGGGTCAGAAAATGTCATTCTCTGCTGAAAGAAAAGTGCTTGACTCGAGTATAAGCCGAGGGGGGCACTTTCAGCACAAAAAAAATGTGCTGAAAAAACTCGGCTTATACTCAAGTATATACGGTAGTACACAACATAAAAGGTCATATTGATATACACATTTAGCTACTGTACATCTTGGAAAGTGGTTCATTGCGTTTGTTATCGACAATAATCATTATAAACAAGTAAGTTCCACTCTGCTATGCAACCTCTTGGATCATCCATATCCTCAAAGTCATCTAAATCATCAAATTTATTTGGGCCATATAGACCAATATTTGTCAAATGTTGCACATTGCAAAGAATTTATCGCTATGGGACATTTGAAAGTCTAGTTTCTGTTCACAGCCTTAGTGATGTCTGACATGTTGGTGGCTGTTGTGGATTTCCAGTTTCGTAGGATCAGTAAACGTGTCTCTAACAGTATGTTTGTTATGACTGGTCTGAATTCTGTGTGGAATTTCTCTATGTTCAGATGGAGAATCGCCAGGGTCGGGTCCGGGGATGTGAGCATTCCTGATATCATTCAGAATACTTGGTTCCATATGCTTTTAACTGTGGGACAATACCAAAGCATGTGTAATAGGTTTTCTATTTGTTCACAGGCCCTCCAGCAATGTGGCGATGCTCCAGGGAAGTATTTCGCTATCCTATATGGGGTGTAATGCCATCTGTTTGCCATTTGAATTGCTAATTCCCAGTGTTTGACACAGTGAGAATTGTTGCCATTGTTCTACTGAGAGTTTATCCCGTGTGATGTTGTAAAAGAAAGATATGCCTTGAATGTTTTGTTTGACTGTTGAGTAAAATTGCCATACTTTGCACGGAAGGGTTATAGTCAATTGTGTTTGTGATTTGAGGAAGTGTGTGATTCTCAAGCATGTAAACCTCTTATCACTTGGAAGGTGGTATTTTGTCATGATTAGGGTTGAGCGAACCCGAACTGTAAAGTTTGCGTCCGTACCGGACTTTTGGGTGTCCGGGACCTGGACCCGAACCCGAACTATTGGCTGTAAGTTCGGGTTCGGGTCCGGTGTTCGGCGCTGTATTGGCGCCTTTTTAACAGCCATTGCAGCCCTCTAGCCCTTTTCATTACCTTTTTACAGCCATTTTAGTGTTCAAAAGTCCGGGTCCCCATTGACTTCAATGGGGTTCGGAGTTCGGGGTCAAGTTCGGGTCAAGTTCGGTCCCGAACTCGGACTTTTTTCCGAAGTTCGGCCGAACCCGAACATTCAGGTGTCCGCTCAACTCTAGTCATGATCTGTTCCGCCGATTGTGTCCCATTATAGATGTCTAATATATGTGTTATGCCCTTGTTTGTCAGGTCCCTGACTGTCAGCATTGGAATATTTGTCTCTAGGAATGTCAAGGGTATTTTATAGTTTATGTCCTGAGTGTTCTTATATTTTTGTCCCAGTAGGAATCGCCATGCTTTTAACCACTTCCAGACCAGCCTCGTTTTGGATTTTAGGTGTTTAAAACCGTTTTTTTTGCTAGAAAAAAACTTAGAACCCCCAAACAATATATATATTGTTTTTTTTCTAACACCCTAGAGAATACCATGGCAGTCATTGCAATACTTTTTTTCACACCGTATTTGCGCAGCGGTTTTACAAGCGCACTTTTTTTGGAAAAAAAAATAAGACAACAGTAAAATTAGCCCAATTTTTTTTGGATTGTGAAAGATAATGTTACGCCGAGTAAATTGATACCCAACATGTCCTGCTTCAAAATTGCGGCCGCTCGTGGAATGGCGTCAAACTTTTACCCTCAAAAATCTCCATAAGCGACATTTAAAAAATTTTACAAGTTGCATTTTTTGAGTTACAGAGGAGGTCTATGGCTAGAATTATTGCTCTCGCTCTACCGATCGTGGCGATACCTCACATGTGTGGTTTGACTACCGTTTTCATATGCGGGCGCTGCTCACGTATGCGCTTGCTTCTGCGCGCGAGCTCGTCGGGACGGGGTGTTTAAAAAATTTTTTTTTTGTTTTTTCTTATTTATTTTACTTAATTTTATTATTTTTTACACTGTTTTAAAAAAAATAAAATGGATCACTTTTATTCCTATTACAAGGAATGTAAACATCCCTTGTAATAGAAAAAAGCATGACAGGTCCTCTTAAATATGAGATCTGGGGTCAAAAAGTCCTCAGATCTCATATTTTGGACTTAAATGCAAAAAAAAAAAAAAAAAAAATGTCATTTGGAAATTCCCCTTTAAGACGTATGGGCGGAAGTGACCTCACTCATCTCTATACACAGGCAGGGAAAGGACCCGATCGCCTCCGCCGCTGCCGACAGCTCCGGTAAGCGGCGGAAGGCACGGGAGAGCGGCGGGAGCGGGGGGCACCTCTCCCGCTGCCGATAACGGTGATCTTGCGGGTTATCCGCCGCGATGACCACCATTATCTTAAAGGGGACCGCTAACTATAAAGAGGGATACCTCGCTTGTGGCAGCAGCTGCTGCCGTTACCGAGATATCCCTCTTCAAAAAAATTACGTATATATACAGTGAGCAGTCGTGAAGTGGTTAATGAGATCTGCATTGGGGGAGACAATTTTTTCGTGTCCCATGGTATCCACCTGTTGCTCATAAGTAGTAAAGTCAGGTCTTTTTCCTGTGGCAGATTAGCCTGATTATTACATGGTTGCAGGGGGATCCCCAATCTTGGGCTTTTAGTTTCCCTGCAGATGACCCAGTCAGAGGGTCAGTTGAAGCTTTTTTCAAGGCCTTAGGTTTACTGTATGATGATCCTGACCGTGCCCACTCAGCTGAAACTAACCTTAGGTCATTGCGTCAGGATAAACACACCGCTGAACAATACTGTTCTGATTTCCACCGCTGGGCACCTGACTCAGGGTGGAATGGCCCAGCTCTAAGAAGCCAATTTAGGTTAGACTTAACTCCATCAAAGACTCCTTAGTACACTACCCTGAACCAAAGTCATTGAATGAAGCCATGTAAGTAGCCATCTGTATAGAAAGGCGTTTACGAGAAAGGCATATAGAAAGGTTTGTTTCTTTGCCCCCCAGTATGCCGCCTACTTTTTCTTCTTCATCAATCCTTCCTGAGCCCTCTCAACCTCTCCTGGAGGATGTGCCCATGCAAATTGGGGCTACCCATGTATCCTCTGGGGAAAAGGATAGAAGAAGATCTCAGGGACTCTGTGACAACCACGGACACTTTTTCGCCAGCTGCCCTTATAAGCCGAGAAACGCCAAGGGTCTAGTGCGGGTGGGTCTGCTTCTATAGACTATACTGTGTCAGATTCCCTCAGAAATAAATTATTTGTTCCTGCACAACTTAGTTCTGCATCACCTCTCAGCTTTCATAGATTCTGGTGCTGCTATTTGTCTTAATAAAACAGATTCCCCCGGCTGTGCTGAAGGTCCTCCCTGACAGGACATGTGCAGCTAGGCAGGCTAGTACCTCAAACACATATTATATATTTAAGGGCAAACTTTTTTAAGACACAATATTTTCAAAAAAAAAATTATTTCATAAAAACAATGTAATCAAGCATAACAATCATGCAAAAAGCAGAAAGCACTTCTCCTATAGCATTTCGGGAGATTCAGGATAAATTCCCTTCTTCATGGGCATGAAGGAGACAATAATTGGAGAAGCTCAATACTACATTCATAAAATAGAATGTTAAAATAAGGTTGTTAAAGATGGTACTGGACGAATGTGGAGCCACATACATTGGTTGAGAAGGAGGTCACCCAAGAAGGAAGAGTAAATCCTAAAGGCTCGAGAGATCCCTCACAAGGGTCCCCAAAAAGAGGTTGGGGTTCTGTGTGAGACAAATCCCAACACCTCTCCGCTAAGGATTGATTTTCCCATAACTTCAGCCATATATTGTTTTGCACAAATTTGCTGCTGGGATTTACTCTTTTTGGGGACCCTTGTGAGAGATCTCTTGAGCCTTGAGGATTTACTCTTCCTTCTTGGGTGGTTGCGGCCTAGATCGCTCTCTTGGGATGCTGGCTTGGATCTGCGAGCAGGAGCTCTGTGTCAGAGAGAGCTGCTGCTGAATTGTGGCCTGCATAGGGGGAAAGCCATACAGCTGCATCCAGAGGGACCTCTGCGGACAGCATTGCTTCTCATCTACAGCTGACCGGATACTGTTCCAGGTCCTCCAGCGATGCCTGCACTTCAAATTCGGGTAGGCCGCAGGGTGGTGTGATGGTATCAGACTCCATTCTCAGAGCCAGGATCCAGAGGAAGTTTCTTAAAGAGCTTTCATCATCACCTGCATCACTTCCAGCAGCTTCTGTAACCAGTGTGGTGAGTGGGGATTTGCCCATTTAGATTCTATAAGACACTGCATATTGAAAAAAAGATTGGGAAGTTTCCCAAAGGGTTTTTTAGCAGCATAATGATATATTAATCAAAAAAGTGAAAGTATTATAAAATCATTTTTTAAAAAGATATAGACTCTGGTTACAGGCATGTTTTAAAGAATATTTCATCATCATTTAGCAATACAGTGCATTACAAGTATTAAAAAAATATTATTAACATCCACATGAATACCCCAACGCATTTTGACCAATGCTGTTGCGGTCTTCTTCAGGGGGATTTGTATTCTGGTGAAATATATCAAAAAAGTTATTATATAACTTAGTATTCTTTAGTATTTTAACCCTTTATAACGTACCAACATCTATGTATATGTAATGTTATATTAATATATTTAACACTCAAAAGATGAATTCCAAACAGAGGGGGAAGAGATGGATGACACCTGGGGTGTATTTAAATGAACAATTCAGTATTAATGTTATTTAATGGTAATATCCTAGCACCCAATGAGCTCATGCAAGTATTTTGAATCTTACCTTAATATGTGTGGCGAAAAATACAGTACGTTAGAATATACTATTATTGCTATATCTTGGTAATAATATTATTGTATCATACCAAGGGAGATATGATAGGTAAGATAAATAGTATAGTGTTATCAAATGGTATGTTGAGATATGAATGCCACTCTGCCTCTCTCTCTCCGGGGGATTGCCAGCTCCAATTTAGGATTCCCGGCACGGTGGGGAGATGTGAAACTTTTTCACGGTTCTCCCATTCTATATGCTCCCTTACATGGTGGGGCTACTGACACCTTTGACCACTAAAGGGAGAATCACTGTGCCGGTGGTGATTCCATATATATATATATATATATATATATATATATATATATATATATATATATATATATACAGGGGGTCCCCGAGTTTGGGTCTGTCCTCCTGTTCTTAACTCGGAAATGTTCGTAAGTCGGCCGCGCATGCGCAGACCGACAATTACGGACATTTCCGGTGTTCCGTCAAATGCCGTTCTGCGCATGCGCGGCAAATTACGGACATTTCTGATGTTTTCCGTCATTTTCTGAGGCTCCGTCTGGCCGCGCAAAAGTCCCAATTTTTGCACTTTATTTTGTGGGACTATGTTAGACATAAGATTATTTTGTTACCCACAAGAAAACCTAATGTGGAATATTATAAAAGATTTACTATGAAAACCACACAAAAAGTTAAAAAAAGGTTGCTTAGATAAATGTATTTAGACACATAAACATTGTGATTTATGTATAGTATCTATAATTTGATATAAGCCACTTATTAACTTCTCATTATGTTATTTAAAGCTCTGATGAAGGGGGGACTGGTGAAGCCCCCACAATAAAATGGCATGACTCTCATGACAAACCAGAACTGAACTAGACTGTCAACCATACACCTGGTGCTTTCTTCATTCTACCAAAGTTATGAGACGAGGAGAAAAAGGATCTGGAAACGTGAATATCTTTTTATCCAGAGGGCTCCCCACATGTAATGTTGGAGGTGGTGAAGGGAGGTTGTGCTTCTCAACAGCTGTGGTGAACGATGTTTGTGGATGCTCATATCACTTTTCATTCAGTGATTATATATAATCAATTATTTTTTTAACAAATACACAAATGAAGAAATTTTTTTTAATAATACATTAATACGTTTTAGATTTATTCAAACATATTTTTTATTGTATTGTTAGTGATATTGCACATAGGGTCTTACAAAAGCTCCGGAATAAGCCATGTTTATGGCGAAACATGTAGAGGCAACCCACTTTTGTAATACCACCACTACACTACTATGTGTTGGTTTTAATAAAATTTTAAACCATGTTTTGTATTAATAAAACTGATGAAATTGTTATCGCTGTTTAAGTAATTTTTCCTGCACCTCAAAACTCCCATCCCTGTTTCCTATTGGTTTACTTTTTACTATAGGGAGGTGGTGCATTTAATGAGACCTCTTATCCTTGGATACCTACTGTATTTATTGGTGTATAACACTCACCTTTTCGCCATGAAAATCGGGTGCAAATAGCTTGTGTGTTATACGCCAATGCTTCAATTTTAGCTGCCTCGGAGGGGACAGGGAGGGGGCGGGACGAGCACCCTCAGATTACATACAGTGAGAATCTCCTGTTTACTTGGCGGCCTCTGTAATAGGAAGTCCCGTCTCCTGGGCCGCCATTGGACCACTGTTCTGTCTATCATAGGAGATTCTCACTGTATGTAATCTGTCCCCTCCGAGGCTGCAGATGGTCATCGATCAGGCTGCACTGATGGCAATGGGGAGGCTGCTGCACTGATGGCAATGGTGAGGCTGCTACTTTGATGGCAAAGGCGAGGCTGCTGCATTCATGGCAATGATGAGGCTGCTGGATTGATGGCGAGGCTGCTGTATTGAGGGCAATGGTGAGGCTGCTGGATTGATGGCGAGGCTGCTGTATTGAGGGCAATGGTTAGGCTGTTGCACTAATGGCAATGGTGAGGCTGCTGCATTGATGGCAATGGTGAGGCTGCTGCATTGATGGCAATGGCGAGGCTGCTGCACTGATGGCAATGGTGAGGCTGCATTGATGTGGACTGATCAGGCTGCATTGATGGCAATGGTGAGGCTGCAGATGGGCACTGACCCTTATTTTGCTTCAAAGTTCCTATTTAAAATTAAATTTTTTTTCCTGAAACTTCGATATATATGGGTAATTATTTTTGTTAGATTTATTTATATATAAACCTATTTTATTAATAAATGTAATTAATTGAAAATAATTTGTTAAATTAATTTAAATTATTTAAATATATTAAATTATTTAAACAAATTAACACATTTAAATTTAAATGAATCAACAAAAAAACAAAAAAGAGTAACATAGCTGAAGCCATCTTACGGTATATTACCTGGTTTCGTTTTGGTTACGGTGAGTTGGCATCCTGTGTAAATTTAGTACGTGTCTAATGCCGCGTACACACGGTCGTAATTCTCGTCGGAAAAAGCTCTGATGGTTTTCCCGTCGGAATTCCGACGGAATTTCTCTCAAGCTGTCTTGCCTACACACGGTCACACCAAATTCCGACGGTCAATAACACCGCGGCATACAACACGTTCGACTGCACTATAAAAGGGAAGTTTAATGCTTCCGAGCATGCGTCGAATTGTTTCCGAGCATGCGTCGGAATTTTGCGTGTCGGAATTGCATACACACGATCGGAAAATCCGATAGAAAGGTTTTCCGACGGAAAAATTAAGAACAGGTTCTCAATCCAAAGTCCGTTGGAAATACCGACAGAAAAAGACAGATGGGCGTACACACGGTCGGAAAATCCGATGAAAAGCTCCCATCGGACTGTTTCCATCTGAAAATTCAAGCCGTGTGTACGCCGCATTAGAATTCACTGAGAACAATGACACAATTCACAGAGTCACATTCAGACACTAACCCTGTTTGAATTTAAAAAATATATTTAATGACGTATTAATAAATAGAGCTTTGTATTAATTTGTGTCTTTTATATCTGTATGGAGTTTAAACTTTAGGTTTTATGGTACCAGTAAAAATGTTTGTGTCTTATGGCCACATTTGCATTTCTTTATTTTTTCTATTTTTAATGATTTCAAAAGATTCATATCTTGATGATTAGATTAATTATTAAAATTTTGAAATACATTTGATTTATTTTTTTGTTTTGAATGATGTTCTGTTACACTATATACTGTATAGGAAATAGATCAGCTATTTTATTTTTTGCAACCTCGGCCTAATTAAAAAGTAATGTAACATTTACATAACTGTCTAAATTTTTTGATGTCTTAAAATAAAAGAAAGTTTATATATTTCCTCTACTGTGCAGATAGACTTTTGTATTCAGGTCCGGCCTACAGAGAATTATAAAGCATTTTGTAAGAAATATACAATATAAGAGACCATTATTGGAAATCAGGATGGCGAATATCTCCACAGCCACCGTGTATTTCCCTTTGGTGCTCAGATAGGCCGGGATCATGGCAATCCAGACACTGCAGAACACCAGCATGCTGAAGGTGATGTATTTGGCTTCATTAAAACTGTCCGGTAATGTCCTGGCAAAAAAAGCTATAATAAAACTAACAGCAGCCAGGATCCCCATATAACCCAGGACAGAGTAGAACCCAATAACTGACCCTTCATTACACTGAATGATGATCTTCTCTTGGTAGGAGTGTGTGTCCAATTCCTGGAAGGGAGGAGAGATGGACAACCAACTAACACAGATTATAACCTGAACATTGGAACAAGCTAAGACTATACAGGTAGGCAGTTTCACTCCGATCCATTTCTTCCACACGCTGTTGGGTTTGGTGGCTTTGAAGGCAATGAAAACCATAATAGTCTTGGCCAATACAGAAGATACGGCTATTGTAAAGAGAATTCCAAAAGAAACTTGGCGTAGCAAGCAGGTTACATCCACAGGACGACCCAGGAAGAGGAACACACAGAGGAAACCCAACATGATGGAGACCAGGAGGACAAAGCTGAGACTCTTGTTATTGGCTTTCACAACTGGTGTGTCCTGGTGTAAAATAAAAATGATGAGAACTAGAAGAGTCTTCCCAAAACACAACAGTGAGAAGGTTATAAAAACGAATGAGATTTTGTCATCAGTAAAGGAAAGAAATTCTACTTGTTTGGTAATACAGCGAGTTCTGTTCTCATTTGGCCATTCATGATCGGGGCATCTCATGCAGTTTTTACTATCTGGTAAACAAAATAAAATCAATGAACACTGTGATCACTTACAGGATATCTTGCTTGTCTTACGCTATGGGCGGTGTGGTGTGAAAGGGGTCTAAGTCCCTAATTCATGAGTAACACTAAACTGACAACCTGTAAAAGCTTTAAAGCATCACCTATGGACAATTTTAGGTAACATAGTTTGTCTTCATTTCACAGTAGTGTGCAGTTTTAAATCTTGACATGTTTGGTGTCTCTTTACTCTTTACACTTTTTTTTTATGGAACAATTGGTCATAATAAAGTGTTTGCGTTCACTAAAATTCATTTAGGTGAATTTTTTCATGAAAATTTAAGTTTTGATAAACATCTGCGCAAATAACGTGTTTCATAAAAAAAAGCAAGAGCCGCCATTTTATTCTCCAGGGTCTCTGCTTTTAGAAAATATATAAGGTTTGATGGTTCTAAGTAGACATGTGCACAACCAAAAAATTTGTTTATTTTCGTTTCGTTTTTCTTGTTTCCGAAAAAAATATGTTTATTTTCGTTTTTTTTTTTTTTCGTTTCCGTTGATTCGTAACGATTCGTACATTCGTAAGTCGTCGGTGTTCGTATTCGTAACGATTCGTACATTCGTAAGAGTTATTTTTCGTTGATTCGTTTTTTCGTTAGTTTAATTTTCGTTTATTTGTTTATTCGAAATTTGGACGCATTCGTATTTATTCGTACATTCGTAACATTCGTAGATTCGTAATTGGAGCACAATTCATAATTTTATGTAATGTGTATGCTATTATTACATTTTAATAATTTACGAATCGAAAAAAAAAAGTTACGAATCGAGAAAAAAAAGTTACGAATCAAAAATAAAGTTACGAATGTACGAATTTTTTCGTTCAATCTATTCGAAGCACGTTAAGCAGCACCATTGTAAGGGACACGGAAAATTACCAATTCAACAAAAAAAAAGTTACAAATGTACGAATTTTTTCGTTCATTTTCGTTGTTCCTCGTTATTCGGATTCGTTCGATTCGAACGATTTGTTTCTTTTATTTGTTTATTCGAAATTCGGACGCATTCGTATTTATTCGTACATTCGTAACATTCGTAGATTCGTAATTGGAGCATAATTCATAATTTTATGTAATGTGTATGCTATTATTACATTTTAATAATTTACGAATCGAAAAAAAAAGTTACGAATCGAGAAAAAAAAGTTACGAATTGAAAAAAAAGTTACGAATCGAAAAAAAAGTTACGAATGTACGAATTTTTTTGTTCAATCTATTCGAAGCACGTTAAGCAGCACCATTGTAAAGCCCCATACACACGGTCGGACTTTTTCATGGATTCTGTCCGATCGGACAATGTTGTTGAAAAATCAGACCGTGTGTATGCACCATCGGACAGTGTACGTCGGTTTGTCCGACGGACAAAGTCTTATCTCCTGCTGGAAAGATTTGCCGTCAACCCGGTCCGATCACACCAAACCCGATCGTGTGTACGGTTGTCCGACCGGACAAAGTGCTACGCATGCTCAGATCACATTACAAGACCAAAGCTATTGGCTACTAGCCTCTACGTAGTCCCGTCGTAGGCAACAAACGTCACCACGTTCAGAATGATCAGATTTTCCGACAACTTTGTCCGACCGTGTGTATGCAAAACCAACATCAGACAAAGTATGACGGACATGGTCCGACGGACCTGGTCCGCGGATTGTCCGACCGTGTGTATGGGGCTTAAGGGACACGGAAAATTACCAATTCAACAACAAAAAAAAAGTTACGATTGAAAAAAAAAGTTACGAATCAAATTTTTTTTTTACGAATGTCCGAATTTTTTCGTTCAATCTATTCGAAGCACGTTAAGCAGCACAATTGTAAGGGACACGGAAAATTACCAATTCAACAAAAAAAAAAGTTACGAATGTACGAATTTTTTCGTTCATTTTCGTTGTTCCTTTTTTCGTTTTTCAGATTTTCTTAATTCGTACATTCATTGTTTCTAATTTGTTTTTTGTTCGGATTTTCGTTGTTTTTCAGATTCGTTCGATTCGAACGATTCGTTAATCGGATTCGTACGATTCGAACGATTCGTTATTCGGATTCGTTCGATTCGAACGATTTGTTCGTTTG
Organism: Lithobates sylvaticus; assembly: GCA_028564925.1. Taxonomy (NCBI): domain Eukaryota; kingdom Metazoa; phylum Chordata; class Amphibia; order Anura; family Ranidae; genus Lithobates; species Lithobates sylvaticus. The sequence continues at coordinate 195,771,867 of CM053034.1, forward strand.
TTTGTTTATTCGAAATTCGGGCGCATTCGTATTTATTCGTACATTCGTAACATTCGTAGATTCGTAATTGGAGCATAATTCATAATTTTATGTAATGTGTATGCTATTATTACATTTTAATAATTTACGAATCGAAAAAAAAAAGTTACGAATCGAGAAAAAAAAGTTACGAATCGAAAAAAAAGTTGCGAATCGAAAAAAAAGTTACGAATGTACGAATTTTTTCGTTCAATCTATTCGAAGCACGTTAAGCAGCAAAATTGTAAGGGACACGGAAAATTACCAATTCAACAAAAAGAAAAGTTACGAATTTTTTCGTTCATTTTCGTTGTTCCTTTTTTCGTTTTTCGGATTTTCTTAATTCGTACATTCATTGTTTCTAATTAGTTTTTTTCGGATTTTCGTTGTTTTTCGGATTCGTTTCGAACGATTCGTTAATCTGATTCGTACGATTCGAATGATTCGTTATTCGGATTCGTTCGATTCGAACGATTTGTTCATTCGTACGAAAACGAACGAAAAAAAACGAAAAACTAAAAAAAAAAAAACGAATTGCACAAGTCTAGTTCTAAGTCACCCTGTATATCAGGTGGTTAAAGACATGACACCCCCAGTAATATTTGATAATCATTACCTGTAATATTTGATATTTCTCCATATGCACACGGGACACAGCTATGACAACAAGGTTGTATGGAGAAGCCGGGAACTTTCCGGTATCCTGGGAGACAACTTTCTGAGCACTGAGCTTTTGGAACCTAAAAGAAAGCAACATATAGTATGTTATATATATTGTATAAATGTATTTATAAAACCAAGTTGTCTCTTCGACGGTGGAAACTTTACAAGTGATGTGGCCTCACCACTATTCTACTGTCTGTGAGATGAAATCTCTTCTTTTATGGAAAGCAGTCATGGTGCCGAAATCCTTCAACTTGTAAACTATCTGCTGACTGTGGACTTCAGCAACTCTTTTTTTTCCTGAGCTGCTTTGAAAATATCTTTTTAATCCGGTGCAGCAGTTCTACAATATATTTTTTATGATTGGCAGATTACCACATTTTGTGATCTTTTTTATATGACAAGTTATACTTACACATAAATACAGAGCATCCGGAAAGTATTCACAGCGCTTCACTTTTACCACACTTTGATATGTTACAGCCTTATTCCAAAATGAATCAAATTCATTATTTTCCTCAAAATTCTACAAACAATCCCCCATAATGACAATGTGAAAGAATCTTCGCAAATTTATTAAAAATAAAAAAAAATCCCATGTACATAAGTATCACAGACTCCTCCCATGTACATAAGTATCACAGGCTCCTCCCATGTACATAAGTATCACAGACTCCTCCCATGTACATAAGTATCACAGACTCCCCCATGTACATAAGTATCACAGACTCCTCCCATGTACATAAGTATCACAGACTCCCCCCATGTACATAAGTATCACAGGCTCCTCCCATGTATGTAAGTATCACAGACTCCTCCCATGTACATAAGTATCACAGACTCCTCCCATGTACATAAGTATCACAGACTCCTCCCATGCACATAAGTATAACAGACTCCTCCCATGTACATAAGTATAACAGACTCCTCCCATGTACATAAGTATTACAGGCTCCTCCCATGTATGTAAGTATCACAGACTCCTCCCATGTACATAAGTATCACAGGCTCCTTCCATGTACAGAAGTATCACAGACTCCTCCCATGTAGATAAGTATCACAGGCTCCTCCCATGTACATAAATATCACAGGCTCCTTCCATGTACAGAAGTATCACAGACTCCTCCCATGTACATAAGTATCACAGGCTCCTCCCATGTACATAAATATCACAGGCTCCTTCCATGTACATAAGTATCACAGGCTCCTCCCATGTACATAAGTATCACAGACTCCTCCCATGTACATAAGTATCACAGACTCCTCCCATGTACATAAGTATCACAGGCTCCTCCCATGTACATAAGTATCACAGACTCCTCCCATGTACATAAGTATCACAGACTCCCCCATGTACATAAGTATCACAGACTCCTCCCATGTACATAAGTATCACAGACTCCCCCCATGTACATAAGTATCACAGGCTCCTCCCATGTATGTATCACAGACTCCTCCCATGTACATAAGTATCACAGACTCCTCCCATGTACATAAGTATCACAGACTCCTCCCATGCACATAAGTATAACAGGCTCCTCCCATGTATGTAAGTATCACAGACTCCTCCCATGTACATAAGTATCACAGGCTCCTCCCATGTATGTAAGTATCACAGACTCCTCCCATGTACATAAGTATCACAGGCTCCTTCCATGTACAGAAGTATCACAGACTCCTCCCATGTAGATAAGTATCACAGGCTCCTCCCATGTACATAAATATCACAGGCTCCTTCCATGTACAGAAGTATCACAGACTCCTCCCATGTACATAAGTATCACAGGCTCCTCCCATGTACATAAATATCACAGGCTCCTTCCATGTACATAAGTATCACAGGCTCCTCCCATGTATGTAAGTATCACAGACTCTTCCAATGTACATAAATATCACAGGCTCCTCCCATGTATGTAAGTATCACAGATCCTCCCCTGTACATAGGTATCACAGGCTCCTCCCCTGTACATAAGTATCACAGGCTCCTCCCATGTACAGAAGTATCACAGGCTCCTCCCATGTACAGAAGTATCACAGGCTCCTCCCT